>MU261584.1:0-98925 GCA_020310875.1 Ceratopteris richardii
TAGTGTTCCAACTAGGGAAGAGTTAGCAGATTTGAAAAATTGGATGAAGAAAGATGCTCAAACTAGGAGCATTATCTATATGGCAGTCAATGATTACTTGTTACCTCATATTCGAGGTCTTGAAAGTGCAACTGATATTTGGAGTGCTTTGGAGGAGCATTTCCAGAATACTACTAAGTCAAGGAAGGCATCCTTATGGGCAGAGTTTACCACCTTTAAGAAGAAGGCTTCTCAATCCATTTCAGACTATGTGACAAGAATGAAAGATATTGCAGATGCTTTAGAGCTGTTGATGAAGACATTGAGGAGGATAAATTGGTAAGGAAAATCCTTACAGGTTTAAGAGGTGATGACAAATGGAAGCCATTCATTTTGTCTACAGAGTTATCACTTGATCATTCACTCCTGATTTCAAGTGGTAAAAATTACCCGTTCCAATAATCCCAAGGGTCGTTCAGTGTGTCCGTCTACCATTCGTATCTTCATGCGTGTTGGTTTTAGAGCTGGTTTTCCCCATTTCTCCTAGATTTCTCTAGTTGCAATTCCTACTCCGGCTCCAGAATCCAAGATGGCTTTAGTGGTATAACCCCTATAGGTAGTTGGAAGACACGTGTTTCCTTCATCTCCCTCACAAATATCTCCAACCTTATCGACTAGGATTTTCACTGTGTTTACTTCATCAGGAATCTCCTTCTCTTCCGTTTTGATCTCCAATTGACTGGTTAATTTCTCCCTCAAATGTGGTTTGACCTTCAACAGTTCTTCCAATGTCAGAGTGCAATCCCTAGGAGGGAACACTAGAATGTTCTGATATTTCAACCCTGCTCTTTCTAACTCTGTTAGAGGCTAGTATCTCCTTTGATTTTTGTCCAAATATGTGATGATGGTGGGGAATTAAGGATCTTGTAACTCATAGACAGTAACTGGGTTAGGGGCTACTTCCCAGAATGAAGAGTGGGCTCTAAGGAGGTGCTCCATTCCATTGATCAAATACACATCCATCAAGGAGTCATCTTGGTGAATCTGGTCTCCTCTCCAAACCCTAACAATAGTAGATCTCCCTCTAGGAGTGGTCACTTGTTCTTCATGTCCCTCTGTATTAGGGTTATGAGCATTATCTTCTTCCCCGTGTTCGTTGATACTTTCAGGATGTTCTGTAACTACATACTGGATGTCTCTCTTGTCCATATAAATTCCTCCTGCATACTTAACTGCTGGCCTAGGCACTATGTACGCATATGAAGCTTTCTTCAATCTGACCACTGATCGGTTTAGACCATCTAGGTAGATAGGTATCTCATTTTGGTTGGTGTTCACATATTCCAAAGATGTCCGATATTCTCCCTCAATAATTGACATCATGCCAATCATTGGTACAATGTTCTGCATATCCTCGGAAGCCATGGGATTTTCTTCCTTTGACTCACTAGAGGTTTCAAAATAATGTGAGTGGCTACTGGGTTCGGCTACACTACCCACTGAAGAGATTACACTTCTTCAGCTTCCTAGAGTTCTTCCAGACCTTAGGTTCATTCACTTAAAAGCTCTGATTAACCTTAACCAACCTCCAGCTCCTAGAGTTCCCTACTAAGAGTCAGAATTCTCAAGAAAATTTGGTTGGAAAAGGACTGACAGTGAATCCACAATTCACGATACTTGACCCCAAAAAAGTCCATGATACACGATATTTCACCCTAAAAAAGAGTCTATTACGATATTCGATATTTGAACCTGATGATACTCGATAGCCGACTATTGAACACGATACATGATACTCACTGAAGACGACACACGATATCTGAAAAAACATGATACACGATACCTCAGGAAACACGATACACGATACTTGCTCAATATCGCGTGTTCAATCACGATACTTGATACTTCACAGGTATCACGATCAGAAATCTGCGATACACGATACACGATACACGATACTCCACCACAAAAATTCCACGATACTCGATACTCGATCTTATTGTGTCACTCATGATACACGATAGTTCACAAGTATCACAAGAAAAATTCCCGACGATACTCAATATTTGTCAGGTATCGGGAAGTTGCCTCTGTGATACACGATATCTAGCAAGTATCGCGATCAAAGACTCACGATACTCGATATGTGGCAAGTATCACCAGACCCAATTCAACGATACCCGATACTTGACAGGTATCGTGAAAAGAGTTCCACGATACATGATATTCAGCAAGGCCAGGTATCGCGATACTCGACCACAAGAGATCACGATACTTAGGTATCGCGACACTCGACCGTGGGAGAACACGATACTTGACACTTTATCACTTTTTGACAATTGTTTTTGAATTTTAAGTGCATACAAGGGTTTTTAAAGCTCATCCACCCTCTCCCCTTACTCTGGATCTCATAAATTAACTTTTCTTACCCCGGGATAGCTTCCATGATATTCAGTGCAGGTCGTTTTACTAAAACACTTAATTTATTTGGCAAAGATGAGAGAATGATGAATGTGCTTACCTTGGGAACTCTCTCTCAACTCTCCAACCACTCTGACTCACTCTGCGAAGCTCAAAGGCCCTGATCTCTGATAAACAATACTCGACAGCTAGCCCACACGATACTCGCCTTGGAGACAAGTGACTTGAAAAATGACAACTTTTGGTTTTTATACTCTTATGAAAAGTTCTCCTAACTACAAAGACTCAACAAGACTAAGCTTGAAGGCTACTCTAACTTACTAACTACTTCCTTCTTTCTCCTACTCTACTTAATCCACACACTTCCCTAGACTAACAACTTACTACTCACACTCCAAGAGTGAGAAGTAATAAGTGCGAATGAATGTGACTTACCAAAGAAGAGAAATTCACAACTCCTCTACTCGCTTCAATGCAAAAAGCTATTTACCAGCACACAAATGCGTCGGTTTGATTCGACATTCCCCGACAACGGTACCAAAAACGTGTGTACCTAAGATCCAACCTATGGACTTGTGGAGAAAGAGACTATACCTCAATCCCCCTCAAGTGCATATAGTGGGGATTCACGCTTTATTTATCAATCCAAGGAGTATCAAAACCTAGCCGAGTGTACGAGGACATGCATTCAAATGATGGTCAATGCAAATGAGCTTCCCAAAGAGTGCAAACAAGGCAAAGACTAATCCAAACAAGCTTCAACTGTCACTCATGGTGTCACGATACTTGGAGCACCAGCCAACAATAAATTGAGCTTTTCTCTCAACTCCAAACTTCGAATATGGCAAATAGCATATGCGTTTCGAAGCCCTCAAGAAGACGCATCCAATGGTAGTATTTTCACTCAATTCTAACACTTCTACTTCAAATTATGAGCAAAATACTGAGTCATGGGAATGACCTTCCTACACTTGAGCACTTCCTACACTTCACACACACATTAACCACAGCAAACAAACACTTTCATGGATAGACAACACTTCCTAACACTCTTTTCAAGCAACACACATGCGTACAAGCTCACAAAGAAGATAATACAAAGAGGAGAAGACACAAATTTGAAATTCTGTGCTCTTGCTTCTCACAATGGCAAAAATTTCTTACAAAGAGTCACAAATTGACTTATATACATGTGCCCTAAAAATGGTCCTTTCACACAAGAGACCGGCACTTTATTCACTAAAAGGCTAATTTCCTACTAATTTACATGGGTAAGCTACTAATCTTCTGTGGAGATGCATCTAGAGGACTCCTCTAGTGCATTTACAACGGAAAATATGTTACAAAATGATTATGATACAAAAATATGGTGTTCAAATCGCAAAAATTTTGGGGCCCGTCTTTTTCTCTGCCTTGTGCTCTTCTTTGCTCTGCAACAGAGGGCCAAAAGAGAGAACCTGTGCTTTAGGTGTTTGTCTCCTAGCCATTCACAGTGGAACTGTCCACTCAAGAAGGGGGAAGAAAGGAAGAAGGGACCAGAGTCTAGTACGACCCTCGAAAAGGGCAAAAAGGCGGTCCATCTAGTGCAGACCCTTCCTATTCATGTTAGCTCTAGCTGCAAGGGAGTGGAGGTGATGCACAAGGATATAGAGCACACCTATTGTTTGACTCAGTCATTGTGGTGACACTAGTTTGGACCACATGACCTAGTTAAATTGCATGGTAGTGTATACGGGACCAGGGTGCGGGTCATGATAGATGACTCTGCCACTCATAATTTTATAAACTATGCTTTGGTCAAGAAATTAAAGATTCCCCAATAGCCTAGTGTGCATAAATACATTGTATCTATGATGCATTTAGCATGCATAACCCATTCTTTTGCCATCACAATCCTCATGTCTTGCCGTCGTGCACACAGAGATTTGTCTGTTCGAACCTCCCAGCCACGCCCGAGCCATCGTACTCCTCTCAAGAGTCTTACGTAAGAAACTCCTCATACTCTTCTACTACTATATGGTGTATAATCCCATGTCATGCCATGTGGCATCCTACTCAAAGGAGATTCACACCAAATAGAAATATCATATGACATTTCCTTCCCCTTGAAAGCATTTTCATCCTCGAAAATGTAGATGAAATGTCCGTAATGGTAGAAGAAAGTGCTCGGACTCCCCTGAACCCCATGTACTCTATGTACATGGTCATCTCTGTGTGTTGTTTCTCCATATCCTTTCCCTTAAGAGATCTCATATGAGATCATCTCAAAGGTGGGAAACTATCTGAGTGGTGCCTAGTATCTCCCATGTACACTTCACCTCCAAACTATCACTCCCATAACATACAACATCATCCAAATGACTTAAGTCCATATGATGTATACTCTATGGAGTAATAATAGAAGAAGAAAAGTGTAAAGTGCCAAGCTTATAAGCTTGACTGTATCATAATGGAGATAATAAACCATAGAATCCTCTGAAGTATAGAACAAATTCCCATAACAAGTGACTCCAAACCCATCTAAAACTAAATGATAGATTACCCTCATACGACTCTAGGTCTTCCTAACCTTGAGTGTAATCATAAGTAATAGTTTAATTTAACTATCTTGTGAACTATGCAAATCCATCATCGAGCTCATGGTGGTAAAATGCAATCTCTACATTTCACCAACCCAGAAGTTTGTGGTTTTTCATCCATTACCTGTGGACTAAGTTCTATTGGAAGAGCATCTATCGGCACTTGTGCAAACTATAATATTTATCTTCCCTATAGTTTGCCATATGAATGCAGAAAGCATTCCCTTTGAGATTCAGATAATCCCTAAGTACCCATCCTCCTAACTGATGTTTACTCATCATACTCATGATGTAACACCAATTAAGAGTTTGGTACCCTAATAGGTTAGATATATCTCTATCTCCTATAAACCCTAAAGAGAAAAGTCATAACTCTACTCCCAGTCTAACTAATGTCAATAACTAGATCATCTCATCTAGTCAAAGAGCATCACTGGAAGTAAAAATAACTACTTCTCTCAAGAGTCTCCATGTGAGAATCAATCTAACCATCATGATTAACTGATCTCCCTCTTGTCTTTGATAGAAGAGTGCCACTTCTATCTAGACAACCTAAAAGTGAGAAAGTGAAACTCTCTCTCTCTCTTTCTCTCTCTCTCTCTCTTCAATCTCTTCTAAGGAAAAGAGCTCCGGTAGTGGAATCTATTCCACTTTCCCTTTCCCTTTGGAAGAGACTCCTTTGAATCCATTTGCTCTACTCATCCATAACTGAGAACACATATATAAACTCTCCATACTTTTTCCTCCCAAAATAGTGGAGAATTATACTCCCATGTGAAGGAAAATTACATTGAAAAGTAGAGGAAATGAATTCCTTCTCTGAAATAGAGACTATGGGATGTTTCCTAAACACCTCTTCTCTCTAAAGGAAAACATAATCTATTCTTCTCCTATGAAGAAATCATGTTTTCCTTTCCTTCTTTCTCTCTCAAAGAGTAGGAGCTAAAGTGAGACCACTGAACTAAAGTGAGATCTCTCATGGATCTCTGAGCTGATTCCCACTTTCTCCTTTCCTTAAAAGAGAAATTGATGAATTTATTTAGTCCTCTCTTCCATAAGTAATGCATAATCTCTCATTACATATATTCCTATGAAGATGGAGAACAAATATCCCCTGACTAATGAAGGTTTATGTAGTGAAGAGTGGAGCAAATAAATTCCTAACAAGGGTCAAAGCCTTCTGCTAAAATGGTCAGCAATGATATGACATGATACCATAAACACATGTGTATCCATACTAAAGAGCTATCTATGCTAACCATACTCTATGCATGGATCTATACGATCCACTCAAACTCATGGATATATCCTTCCTAAAAACATCAAAATGAGTATGTGATATCCATGGTGATAAAATCACCTATCACATTCTCTACTGGAAGAATAAATCTTCCCTAAACTATGAAGGATAACTCCCAATCCTAAGGAGATGTGCTCTCCTATGATCTAGTGAGATATGACATCATGAATGATGAGTCCTTTTCTCCTTGGCCATAGAAGAAGAGTGCTCAAAGGGAAGTCATTTCCACTGTCCCATACCAATGAAAACTTCTTCCAATTCACTGTGTCATAGCTACACTAAACCGAATATATATTCCAAACATATGTAATGGAATATATAGGTGGAATCTAATGAATCCCATATCCAACAGTCATGTCGGTGGACTCAAATGAGTCCCATGTTCTCAAACTAGTTAGTTTGGTTCTAGTCAATATGTGACAATGGATATCCCTTTCTGTTCCAAACCAACTTGTTCCTAGGTATCAAGACTAGGTCTCAGTACCTCTCTGTGGATCCCAAGATACATATACCTATATGCAACTTCCTAAAACCTATAGGATTGTTTGTGCACATTACTAATGGTGAAGGTGTAGCTCCTTCCCTTAGCAATCCTATGGTCTAAATCCATAAGGATATGTGTAGGGATCCTGTTACTATTGAAGTTGCCTTATGAATACTACTATGATGGTATTAAGTCCATCAAGTACATGCTTACAAGCATGCTTAGGTCTTATTGATGTTTGTAGAAAGGCATGTTACCATGCCATAACATTCTTACCTTAAGGCAAGTGCGTATATAACGCCATGCGGTAGGAAAAATTTCGACAACATTTCCCCAAGAAATGGAATCCCAAAAAAATTTAACCATAAGCTCAGTGGCACACAGGCCACCCAACAACATAGGGCTTGACCGGCCCATGGCATGCACGCCATAAACTCATATATGGACTCCATAACTTGCAAAACATAAAAACAAATGCTAGCAACCATTCTCTATGTTGCATAGCCATTTTGCAATCCTCTTTCCTGCAAACAATAAAAAAGTGTACTTCTCGCATGTCGATCCATACTTTAAGAATTTAAACAATGATCAACATTTGATGTATGCAATCCAATTTATGCATGTACATACATAACATGCCATAACATAAGGTAAAATGCCTGAAGCATAAAGCATACATCCCTGAATGGTTTGGTATTGGAATTGCATGCATCCAATCCTTCTCGATAAACTTGGAGACCTCTGCACCTTCCTCCTCAGGTCCTAACATAAGCTTTGAAGTGTCCAAAAACATCGGATCACCTCCCAAAACATAAAGCATGGTCAGATGATTACTAAAATAATGCAAAATTTACTCAAAAATGCATTTGTAATCCCTATTTAGACGTGGAAAAACCATTTTAGGACCTGCAAACAATCAAAAACGGAAATATATAGCATGTGCAAAGAGCTCGAAGTGAAATTACTCAAATCACCTTCCTGGTTTGAAAGATATGGCTCCCGGAAGGTAGTTGCCAAAAACTGTTCAGACTTTGCAGAGTTGTACATATTTTCCAAAATTTTTTCTGATAAACTAAAAGTAGACCTTGTGCTCTTCGAAATGAGCCATAGCACGTCCAATTTTGAGTTTGCTAGCCCAAGATATGACCATTCCAAGTGGGATATGCCAAACTAGTGGACTATTGGAGGGGCTGGAAAAAAGTGTGAAAATGTGATTTTTGGGGTGCCCAAAAGCATTCTTCCATCAAGCAAATCCTAAAATTCTCTCCATAATCTCAGAGAGCAATATATGAAGATGCTTGGGCCTATTTTCACCTTTCCAAATCCTCCCTTCTCCCATGCTAATTTGCTCCCCAAAAGAGGCCCAAATCAAGATTTCTACTTTCTGCAAAAACTTGAATGGAAGCTTTTAGCAAGCTTCTAATCCACTCATAATGTGGATTTTTCTTGGGTTCTCTCTTCTCCAAGGTAACTCATACACCATAAATCATGTGTGTATGCACTAATCCATAAGAATCTTATTAAATAGCCCCATTTCTTATTCCCAAAAATGGAGTTCGGCTAAAACTAACACTTGAAATTTTTTCCACAAAGTGCGGGAAGGGGGTTTTTGAGGAAGTAAAATTCCTCCTTAACTTATCATTTTAACAAATTCTATGATTCGATTGTGAAGTCCAGATAAGATACTCTCAGTATATATAATTTTTCCCATCCATCCGTAGCTATCACACCTCCTCTTCCCTCTTCCAAAATGGGAATTTCTTAGATTCAAGTGCTGAAATTTTTTCTCAAACTGTGATGGAAGGGGATTTTGTGGAGCTTCAAACTCCCATCATACTGATGTATCTTTTGTATTTCTTAGTCTTATATGGAATTCAATACACTGGGCTATGTGTGTGTATGATTTTGTCCTACCAAACTAAGAAAAATCTTGCTTCATTTCCCTTTCTTAAAATGGCTACTAGTCGAAAATAGCTCCTGAAATTTTTGTGAAAATCATGAAAGTAGGGTATTTTGGAGATACCCTAAACTTGCACTTTCTTGTTTCTTGAGGGAATTCTTAACTCAAGATGAGAGTATATACCTCATACTCTCCATACATATAATTTTCCCTCAAAAATGTTGCCCAAAGCCCATCCTTTCTTTTGCCGAAAATGGACTACAATTAAGATTAACTCTTGGGAATTTCAAAAACATAAAATCAAATCTACATATACCTGGAATGGAGTTCTCGATGTTCTTCCTTGACTCATACCTTAGTAGCCTTGGAGACATGGATTTGCAGAGATGAGAAACTCCCTTCAAATAAGCTCATGACACAAGGGATTTGTTGTTTCAAAGATAAGTAGCCATTTAACTATGTCCTTCTCCAATATCAGTTGGGGTTATTCTCCTCCATCTCCATCTTCCCTCGTGATCCGAGGAAAGTTCTACATGCTCAAAACGATGCAAGTGCTTGACTCTGCAGCTCGATGAGTGGTTAAGGTAATTGAGGTGGCAGAGTTTCTCCTTGCAAAGTCTGTCTATGTCTTTTGCTGCTGTAACTAGAAGCACCAAAAAGGCATGGTGCCTTGGCTAGATGGTGTGCCTTTCATCCTTGCCATCCAAGTTCAAACCCCGTCGCTTGCACCTGCAGAAGCGAGCCAAAATATCTAGCTCTGATACCAAATTTAGCATGCATAACCCATTCTTTTGCCATCGCGATCCTCATGTCTTGCCGTCGTGCACACAGAGATTTGTCTGTTCGAACCTCCCAGCCACGCCAGAGCCATCGTACTCCTCTCAAGAGTCTCACGTAAGAAACTCCTCATACTCTTCTACTACTATATGG
This sequence comes from Ceratopteris richardii, assembly GCA_020310875.1. Lineage (NCBI taxonomy): Eukaryota > Viridiplantae > Streptophyta > Polypodiopsida > Polypodiales > Pteridaceae > Ceratopteris > Ceratopteris richardii. The sequence goes on from MU261584.1 coordinate 9,594, forward strand.
TGTATAATCCCATGTCATGCCATGTGGCATCCTACTCAAAGGAGATTCACACCAAATAGAAAATATTATATGACAATGCAAGGGCAAGATAAGAGGATATGGGATACTATGGTATCCAATTTGGAAGTCAAGATCCAAGACTATACAGATTATATGGACTTCCAAATTATGAATATGGAGAGGATAGACCTAGTCTTAGGAAGAGAGTGGCTATGGGGCTTGGGAGACACACTTAAATGCAACTATCAAAATAACACACTTGAATTTGAAATGAATGGAAGTAAAGTTTGTATTCAGGGAGAGAGAGAGATGTACCTAGTGCACCTCTCATTTCATCATTAGAGTTGTATAGTCTTTGTTATTCTCAGCATGTACATGAGATGTTTTTATTGTATAGTCATGATATGGAGCATTGTACAGACAGCTCATCTGATGTATATTTTCATTCTAGGCATGTAAATATGGACAAGACTTTCTACTATTCTTTTTTGCAAGAGTGTGTGGTTAAAAGTTTTAAGGATCTTATGTTTGAGTATAGAGATGTTTTTCCCACTGACTTACCTAGAGGGCTACCACCTAAGAGAGGGTACATTGACCATACCATTGAGATTATTACTAACACTAACCCTATTTGCAAGCCACCTTATAGGCTTAGTGTTTCTCAGCATGAGGAGGTTGAGAGGCAATTGCAGGATTATTTAGATAAGGGCTTCATTAAACCTAGTAACTCACCTTGGGCATCGCCAATGCTCCTAGTTAAAAAGAAAGATGGCTCTATGAGACTATGTATAGACTATAGAGCACTTAATAAGGTAACTATCAAAAATAGGTTTCCAATGCCTAGATTGGAAGATCTATAGCAAGGTATTTCAAGTGCTAAGGGAAAATTCACTCTTTGCTAAGGAATCAAAGTGAATTTTTCAAGACAGAGGTTAGGTACCTTGGGCATATAGTCTCCCAGGATGGAATCCAGATGGATCCTGAAAAATTAAGGGCTATTATGGAATGGCCACATCCAAGGAACTTGGAAGGGCTGCAGATCTTCCTAGGTTTATCAGGTTTCTATCGAAGATTAATTAAGAATTATGCCAAAATTGTTGTAGCAATGACACAACAACTTAAAGGAAAAGGGAAAACCTTTCATTGGGGAGACGAACAAAAGCAAAGTATGGAGAAATTGAAAGTAGCAATTGCTACAGCTCCACTTTTACATATAGCAGATCCCAACAAACCATTTGTGGTTAAGACTGATGCGAGTGATTTTGCCATAGGAGCGGTTCTAGTTCAGGATGATCGACCAGTAGCTTTTGAGAGTAAGAAACTAGAACCGGCTCAGAAGAATTAATCCGTCTATGAGAAGGAGTTGTATGCAATTGTCCATGCTTTGAAGAAGTGGCATCATTATTTATATGGTGCCAAAGTTACAATAGTGTTTGATCAAGAGAGCATTAAGTGGCTCTTTAATCAAACATACCTTAAAGGTCGTAAGGCCCCGATGGGCAGAGACCCTTCAAGAGTTTGATTATGAGCTTAATCATAGGAAGGGAAAGTTTAATGTAGTGGCTGATTCACTTAGTCGCATGCCTATGCTCAATGGATTGAGTTTTACTCAGATCACTAGTGAGCTACTTGAATCCATTAGAGGGAAATGTAGGCTTGATCCTGCATATTCCGAGATTTGGGAAGCCATAGAGAATGGGGATCGTGATATACGAGTTTCCAGTGAGGATGGAGTATGGACGGGTACTCAAGAAGGATTCAAGTGGAAGAATTACAGTATCCATGACGGATATCTGTTATATAAAGGTAAGGTGTGTGTCCCTAGAGATATTGAGATGAGACGGCATATTTTGTATGAGTGTCATGACACACCTAGTGGGGGACACCCGGGAGTTAACAAGACTTATGATCTTGTTAAGAGGTAGTTTTATTGGCCTGGACTTCATAAGGACGTCCTAGAGTATGTGCTTAAGTGCACTAAATGCCAGGTCAACAAAGCTAAGAGATTGAGGATTGGAGGACTACTCCACCCATTGGATATTCCTAATGGGAAGTGGGAGAGTATCTCCATGGACTTTATAGTCAGATTACCTAAGACACAGAGAGGGCATGACTCGGTCTGGGTAATTGTGGATAGGTTAACCAAAATGGCTAGGTTTATTCCGACACGTACTACAGTGAAGACACTTGACTTGGCTAGACTCTTTGTAGAGAACCTATATCGGTTATATGGTCTTCCTTTAGACATAGTTTCTGATCGGGATAGGAAGTTTACTAGCCACTTTTGGAGAGCGGTCTTCAAAAGGTTGGACACAAAACTTAGCATGAGTACGACCGAGCATCCACAGTTGGATGGGCAAATAGAAAGGGTTAACCAGATACTAGAGGATATGCTTCGAGCATATGTGAATGAAAGGAAAATTAATTGGGAAGAGTACGTACCTATAGTAGAGTTTGCATATAATAGTGCCAAGCACTCTTCCACTAGGCATAGTCCATTTATGTTTATGTATGGGTTTTAGCCAAGAGCTCCTTCTGCAGTAGGCTTGCAAAATGAAAAGGTTCAAGCTGCAAAGGACTTCTTGGAAGAGATGAACGATATGCTTAGACTTGCTAAGGACAACATTAGGAGAGCTCAGGATAGAGCTAGAGCCTATGTTGGCCCTCAAAGGAGAGATATCAGCTTTGAGGTAGGAGAGCAGGTCTATCTTAAAGTTCCACCTAGGTCTGAAACCATGAAGATGGAACATTGTCCAAAACTATCTCGTAGGTATTGTGGACCTTTCCAAATACTTAAGAAAATAGGAAAGATGGCTTACCAGCTCCAACTTCCATAGGAAAGTCAAATCCATCCAGTTTTCATGTTAGCCGACTTAAGAGAAGGCTGGGTGAATCTGACAACCTCATTCCAGATAGTGAGGTAGTAGAGCCTATTTCTATTCAATCTATTCCACATGAGCCTGAAAACATACTATGCACTCGAGAGAAACGGACGAGAAGTCACTTATATAAAGAGTGTCTAGTAAAGTGGAAGGATAGTTCAGAAGATAGTGCCACATGGGAGCGGGTTAGCACCCTTCAGAGACGGTTTCCCAACTTTAGATTACCTTCCCAAGAGCCTTCTTAAGGGGAAGGATATGGGGAAACAACACAGAGACATGGTGTTGGCAGCAGTCAGGGAACCGAAGGAGCCACAAGACGAAGAGAGTCAGAGCGAAGGGACAGCACGAGCAGACATGGCAGTCAAAGAAGATCTGGCAAGTAGGCCATCTAATTTTTCAAGACATCAAGGAGTTGAGCACACAAGAAGAAAGAGCAAGTAGGGAGCTCAAAGAGGTGTATGACAAATCAGTAGAGGAAATCCCTACACAAATAGTGATTTTCATCACTAAAAACCATTGTAAATATCATTTCGTATTTTTGTAGCTCCATTTTGTGCAAGCCAAGGAGTCCTTGAGCTTGAGGAGCTTTAGAAGTATCTACCTGCCAATTGTCATATTTTTTAGATCTCGTTTGAGCCCTCTAATAAGCCCTGGAACCTAATTTTTAACTAGGCCGGACACTAGGTCTGAACAGGGCCAAAGCTAGACAAAAACTATAAAAGGAGATAGAGAGCTCATTTTTTAGGTTGGATTGTAATTGGAATGAACTTGTAAGAGCTTTTTGAAAGTAATCTAAGAGCTCCATTGCTTCTCACTCTTTGTCTTGCCGTGTGTGCGCGTGTGCGTGTATGTGTGTGCATGCTTGTGTGCTTCTCACTCACGCACTTGTGCCTCCACTTGCTCGAGGTCTTCATACCATCTTCACGTCTTCCCGGATTGACATTAAAGGAGGTGCTACTCATCACTGAGCTACACCAAATTTTGGCGCCGTTGCCGGGGATCGAGCTTTGAGGACGAGAGTGTGATGGTAAGATGTAGATTGGAGACGTTGGCGTTGTAGGTAATTTCGTTACTTTTCCTATTTTTCTCCTTCTTACCTTACCACCATCATCACCATCTTCCACCTCCATCTCCATCATCGCGAAAAATTCAGTTTTTTGATCATATCACCTTCTCCACCTCATTTCCCTCATTTCACTTGTGAGAGAGAGTGAGAGAGCGAAATTGTGTGTGCTGTTTTTGCATGTTTCTTGAGCTGTCTTGCAGGTACAGGCCACATCATCGTCCCCAGCACTCTGCGCAGGTACGGAATTCGCAGTAACTGTCTGTGTGTCGCCGACCTCTGTCAATCGCGACCGACAGAAAAAATGCTCAAATTGCCAAACAAAGTGCAAAACCATGATCTACAGGCCTAGAGCTTCCCAAAAATGTGTTTAGTTTTTTGAAATTCATCAGATTTCTGTCAATCGCGATCGCTCTGTCAATCGCGATCGACAAACCACGACGGACAGACCTGTCAATCGCGACCGACAGCCCACGACGGCTCTGTCAATCGCGACCGACAGAGTCAACGACCGATTGACCACGACTGACAGATCATATGCGTGACACGTGTCAATCGCGATCGAGTCATCAATCACGATCGACCCATCAATCACGACTGACAGCCCACGACGGCTCTGTCAATCGCGACCAACACAGTTAACGATTGTTTGACCACGACGGACAGACCCTCGCGACCGACCTGTCAATCGCGATCGACACATCAATCGCGACCGACAGAGTCAACGACCCTTTGACCACGACTGATTGACTTTTTGAAAACCCCTGTCAATCGCGACTGACCTGTCAATCGCGATCGACAGACTTTGCGAACACGTTAGAAGGGAAAATTAGGTCAAATTTTTAAGGCAAAAATAATGGTCTAAATTTTGGCCAAGTGTGGGACAAACACTAGGGTGTAGTATTGCATTACGAGGGCATGACCCAAGTAACCCGAGAATTCCTGTTTGCCTGTTAACCTAGTTTAATCCTGTTTTAGCCCCAAAACCCTGAACTGGCATAACTTCCTCATACGGAATCCGTTTGCCGTGATTTTTGTTTTGTTGGAAAGTTCGCGGGGAGTACAACAAAAACATCGACTGGTTACGGTTAAGTTAAGATCAGGAATATTAGATAGGGTCTTTTGAAGTTGACCATACCCAGGGGGAACAAAAATTCAGGGATCTCTAGAGTTGCGTCCAAAAAAAGTCATAGTGCAAATTGGTGAAGTGTTACAAGAATGAAAGTGTTTGGTTCTGTCTTTTGAATTTAAGTCTTGAGCTAACAGTGGGCCTTTTACAGGTCCTTTGAGAGCATCGAAGGGTACGCAAAGCAAGAGTAAGTGCAGGCTTGGGAACGCGCGTCCTGGGCACACCAGGGCAACAACACAAGGAAAGGAACTCAAGGTTGGAAAACCCGCAACACCCTCTGTCAATTCTTAGTTTAGGCTAAGTGCGGGTAGAGTTAGAAGTAATTCCAGGCAACGATAGGCACGAGATAAATCAAAGACTATCTAAGAAATCAAGTTCAAGACAAGAGATAACCTATGTGTGTGAACGACAACCTTAAAGGAAAAGAACCTAACGTGAAACGACCAAACTAAAGTGCGAAATTAAACTCAAGTATTCCTTACGACATGATATCAGACAAGAATTTTAACACGGGAATCAACTAAAAAGAATCAAGTAACTGATACAAAAGGACTCAGAAACGTGGTTGTACCTGGAAAAATTGGGTGAATCAGTTAGGCATATGAACCTTAGATCAAGACGACATCTAGTAGGAGATAGACAAAGCCTTAGGTCTTCAGAGGCTAGTGTCAATCATACTGCGAGGTCTTGGGCCCAGCAGTTGAGTCACCACTCGCATTACCCTAGCTCTAATACCAGTGAATCAGAAATGTCTCAAGGCATGGAGAGACCCACAGGAAGTTCAGGAGTGCCATACTTGCACAGGGTAGAAGGCCCTTATAAAACGCAGTTGGAATACCTTAGGACCAACCGATTAGGTGCCAGCATCTATGAGGACGGCCTAGGAAGATCTGTGGTACAGATTAAGAATCTCGATCAATCCATTGGACTAGAGCGCCCAACTGTCAAGTTTGAAAACGGAGCATACTTGGACAAAGAAGGAACCATATACGTAGTCACCAGTCACCCAAATAGGACGGACGAATTTGGAAATGTGATCCCAGAAGCGGACTTAGGTGACCTAGAGCAAGGAAACATGGGTACAAAACCTAGAACCCCTCGAGGCAAATCGGTTCTCACTAGGATTATAACACCAGAGTGGATTCCCCAGGATAATAAGAGCATAGATTTGCTCCTCAATCGAGAAACTGACGAAGCCTTTTGGAGGTATAAATCTGATCAGCCAACTGATATAGGAACAATCATGATCTATGAGTTTAAGGATCCTGATAGCCCAGGCAGAGTGACCTACTTAGATCACGCCTCAGAGAGGATCTTTGTGGTTACAGAAAATGATAGGCATGCTTACACTTGGAAGGGTGAATTCGTTTTCCCCCAACCAAGATCGAACGTGTCCTTTGGCCACCCAGGAGCTGGATCCTCCCACGCTCACGGAACTCAAAGAGACAGACATAGAGAAAGGCCGGAGGTGAGCTTTGCCAACTCAGGGGGCAGAGAAAGAACGAGGACGGAAACAAATAGAGTAGAGCCTGAGGTACTTAGAGCTCACAGGAATCAAAGAAATGCGGATGAGTTCCCTCTACCACGACCTAGAGAGCACACAAGGACCTTGAGACCAACTCAGCTAGTTAAGTCCATGAAGAACTACTTTGATGGCACTGGAGATCCATACGATCATGTGGCTGAGTTTAGACAAGTCCTGAGAGCTGAACAAGTGGAGGATCTATTCACACAGTACAATGCCTTTGGTCTAACCCTTAGGAACACTGCCCTGACATGGTTTCAACCACTTAACGAGAGACAGTTCAGGAGCATAGACCAACTCCTAGAGGCTTTCATCATTGAATTTTCTAAGAGTGGCATAAGACATAATACCTCCTCACTGATTCACAGCTTCAAGCAAACCCCTCAAGAGACCGTGAGACTTGCAGGAAGGAGATTTAGGCAATATCTTGAAAGATGCCCTGTCCCTGAGCTACCCACACCAGCTAAGCAAGTGGCTTTATTCTTGGATGGATTGCTAAGTACCAAATTAAGATCATACGTGTACTTGAAGGACCCTAGGACCATAGAAGAGTGTGTACGCATGTGCATTGACATCGAGGATAACCTAGGGGAGGAGTTAGAGCTTTCCAAGATCTACAAAGATTCGGATAGAGCCTCTAACCTCTCTTCCACGCAATCCACATCAATCGAGGAACTTGCAGAGAAAGTAGCTCAGAAATTAGGTGTAACTAGCAAACAAATCCCAAGGTTTGCCCCTGTGAAAAGGTGCTATACTTGTGGTGGCGACCACATGGCGAACGTATGTCCCATTATGGCTCAGCCCCAAGTAAATCCTAGTAGCCAGTACTGCACCATAGAACGGAGGTACACCAATCACACCGCACAAGATTGCCCCTACAATAAGCAAACAGTTAGGCAAACTTACCCTCAACCCTATCCACCGCAGGGAAGATACCAGAACCCGTACCCTCCACAGCCATATGGCAGGCCACAACAACCTTATCAGCAACCCTACCAAAACAAACAAAGGCCTTAGCCTGTGCTAGCACAACAACCCCCAGCTCCAGCTAATGTGATTCCGGTAAAGTATACTGCTGCAGAAGAGAACCTGAATAGAGCTATAGTCCCCGTAACATCATTGCTTTCTGAAAGTGACCCGAGTGACCATAGCTTTGATTCTACACATGTTGATAGCCCCCAGGCCTACTACATGCAGTCTCCTGAGCATGGTGAGTCTTACTATAGTGAAGAGCCAAATGAACCTAGTTGGGAGGCAGATTACACAAACGTCATGTATGCAAACCCCAACCCTAGGCCTCAACCTAGGCAGGTAAGACCCCCATTCCCTAGAGGACCATGCTACAGATGTCAGGGAGATCACCTCATTCGTGATTGTCCCTTACCTCCACCCACACAACCCCAGTCAGTAACAATTCAGGGCTTTTGCCAAGAATGTGGAAAGGAGCATCTTTTACGAGATTGCCCTAAGAATCCTAATAATATGCCAAAAATCACTCCTATTAACGTTATTGGGTTGGTGGTAGACTCCACAGGAAGTGTGACATCCACCGCACCAGTACAGGTAGTGACTAGAGCTCAGGCATTGCAGCAGAACCAAGGGGTAAACCAGGATAAGAACCCAGAGGCTAGTGAAACCGAGAGCGTGAAAAAGAAAAGGACTAGAGCGTGGAAAGATAGTCGGGAAAGAATGAAAAGACAATGGGCTAAAAAGATGAGTGAACTTGAGGAAAGCATAAGGGAAACCAAAGCCAGGATAACTGAACTCACATCTCAAACTCCCTCTCACACTACCCCACCACCACCATTCCCATTGCCATCCAACCCGCCACCTTCCAACCCACCTCATACGATTCCACCACCCCCTAGAGTAGGATCAGTATTAGCTGATCCCACTCCTGAAGACATAGACATGATGCTTAAAGCATATCAGGCCAGAATCCAAGAAGGGCCAAATGTAACGGATCATGACAAGTGCTACCCTAGAGCTGACCTAGAGATAGAAAGAACCAAGCTTTGCGTGAAAATGGTCGCATTGGCTCAGACTATGTTTGAAGCCAGTCGCCTTTTCAATTACTCGGGCTCAGCCAAGACGCAATTACACTTGGATGGACTTCTAGAGAAGTTAGAGGGCATAATTGCAAGATCCGCCAAGGAAGGAAAAAATCAAGAAAGGGATAAAGCAAGCAAAAACATGACCCATCCCCCATCAAAAGCTTATGTGCCCAATTCCACTGAACCAGACAACCCCCCCTCCCTAGAAAAAATAGAGGATCTAATGGCACAATCACAAAAGGAACCAGCCTCTCAACACAAGGACAAGGCAAGTGAAAGAGTAAGCATTCCTGCTCAGGAAGCCTATGTGCCTGAAGCCTATGTGCCTAACTCTACGGAGCCAGACACCTCCTGTAGCTCAAGCGTAAGCACCACCTCCTTTACTTGTCAATCCGCGGAGACGTGAGGACCGGTATGAAGACCACGAGCAAGTGAAGGCACAAGTGCGTGAGTGAAAGCACCCAAACATGCACACACATACACACACACGCGCACAAAGTAAGATCAAAGAGAGGAACAATGGAAAGCTTAGATTGCAAAAAAGTTCTCTTACAAAAGTTCTATTCTCTAACAAGCTAACCTCCAAAAATGAGCTCTCTAGCTCTTTTTATAGTTTTTTGACTAGTTTTGGCCCTGTCCAGACCTAGTGTCCGGCCTAGTTAAAAATTAGGTTCCAGGGCTTATTTGAGGGCTCAAACGAAGTCTAAAAATTATGAAAATTGGTACGATGGTACTTCTAATACTCCTCAAGCTCGAGGACTCCTCGGCTTGAACAAAATGGAGTTACTAAAAATAGATAATGGTATTTACAATGGTTTCTAGTGATGAAAATCACTATTTTTGTAGGGGATTCTTCTGAAAATTTGACATACACTTCTTGGAGCTCCCTACTTGCTCCCTTTCCTCATGTGTCCACCTTTTGATGTGCTTCCATGCTTTGTCCTTGACTTTGAGCTTCAACACTCCCCCCCCTCTCGAGTCTGTCGTCCCTGACAGACCCTTGTTGGAAGGCCTGTTCTGTGTAGTGCTTTGAGAGGTGGTGTCCATCCGTTGTATGAGCTGGTTCCTTGGATTCCAGCAAGAATGTGTCGTTGTGAGCTTTCAAAACTGCAAGTTGCTCAGAAGAGGTTGTCAAGAGTGATTTGGAGCAACTACTGGCTTCAATTTGCTTCCGAGATATGGATGTTGTTCCCATGATGTCTGCTAGCTCTTTTAAAGATGATGTTGAGAGCATTCATGCCAACTACTCATAACCCATAATGAATGATGGGTAAGTGTGTTCGTGCCTGGGTTGAAAAAAGTATGTGCCTTGTGCACGGCCTTGTAATGTAGCCCTACGCATGCTTACTTGGAAAATGCATTGGAAGAAGTATGGTGCAAAAATTGCGGGTCTTGAGCTAAGTGCTCAAGGGTTTGCTGACGAAGAGGTTTCCTAAACTATCATGGTTATGGTGTTTCCAGAGTAAAGATACTTACCATGGCGAAGGTTGATGGATGTTTGTCTCGTCGTGTTGTACACTCGGCCTTTGGGATGGAACCTTGTTGATGAATGTCCATGTTGATTGTCCACTGATGAGATCTTTTGAGTGGTGGATCCCCTCTCCTCTTTTCAAAGCAAAATTTGTCACTAACAATGTGCATTTCTGAGCTTGGGCTCATGCACGTTCACTTCCCTATATTGACACTCAGAGGAATATTGGATACGTGCCGGTTTCTAAGAGATTACCATGCTGATTGACATAGACCATTCACCAGTGCTACTGTTCCATACTGGTTCAGGAAATACTGAGAATTGAATTGCTTTATATTCCTTGGCAAGCAACATCGGGTAACTACACCAAGCTGAGTTTCACATATGCTCTTTAGCTCACCATATGCAGGAGTCTTCTCCTCCAAAACTACCTTTTGCAGATATCTCCTTGGATGCTCTGGTACATGAAGTAGTTAAGCATCCCTCAAGTTGCGGACCTTCAAGCTCTTCATTCCTACCATGGCAAGAGAAAATCATAGTTGTAGATGCCATGTTCATGCCAAATGCTTGTCATCTACCAGATAAGGCAGCAATAATCTCACTGCTGGCCGAGACACACTGGGAACAAGCTTTCTCCCACTTCTCTCTCTTTTTTTTTTTTTTTTTTTTTTTTTTTGGAACAGGATATCACAAAACAAGAACACAAAAGTTAGTATCAATAGAAATGTTCGACATATGTCACTGTGCTCTTGTGCATGGGATTCTCAAGTGTGTCTATGCACGGCCGTGTAATGTGGCCCTATATTAATGCATACTTTGGAAATGCATGACCTAAATGGTGCAAAAGACAGGGTTGTGCAAGGAGCACATGGTTGTTGCTCGTTCGAGGCTTTCGATGTTATTTGTGGAGGTTGATGCCGACCTTGGTGGAGGTATCCATTGAGTCTCGAACTGATGTAATCCTCCTTATTGGAGTCCATTTTAGAACATCATTTGGCACTGTAGAGGTCACTTCAGGCGTCTTTCTCTTTGGATGCTTTCTGAACTGTGGTATCCAGTGTGGTTGATGCTTTGGTTCGGTGGAGGCTACTTGCACTTTTGGCTTCCAAACCCATATCCTTTTTGCATGTCTTCCTACTAATGTTGAAGAGCTGATTTGATCTTCCTTTGGTCTCTGTACGTGGTTCTTACCCTTTTCTCTTTTTGGCTTCTTTGTTGAAACCTTTTGCATGTGGGAGAACAAAGGTTGTTGTGGGTGTAGGATCTTCTTAGGTACCCACATCTGTAATTGCCCTTGTTGAGCTGCAGCTAACTTCTTAGGCACCCAAACTTGTTGGATATCTTGTGATGGAGCTTGTCTGAGCTGCTTCCTTCGTCTTCTGGCCTGGTTAGTGTGCATGGATGGGATTTGTGGGGGTAAGGCTGGTGGTTGCTCTCCTTTGCGTACCCAGATCTGCTTCATGCCCGGAACCGCTTTTTTATCGAATGGTGTCTTTCTATTTGATGTAGCAGTTGTCGTGAACGGTTGTGTTTGCTTGTGTGGTGGGCTCACTACTGTGGCTACTTGAGTCGTTGGAGAAGAAGAAAGATCCACCCGCCTTCGAACCTGGTCTTCCACGATTGACTCCTTCTGCATCATAGAGCTTTTGACACATAGAACAACTTCTTTCATATGATTAGTCTTGGAAGAACTAAGAGAGTGTGTGGTGCCATGATCTAGGAGCATGCAGTTCTCTAATTCTAATGTAATGCATTGTTCATGTACCCAAACTTGAAGAATTTGACTTCTTAGGTTTAAGTTAACTGCATGGTCATAGATCCAATCTTGACCCAAGACAAGTGATTCTGTAAGGTTCTCATCTTGACATACTAGCGCTTTGACTTTCATTGGAACATCTTGAAGGTAGATGGGAAGTTCCACCTCGCCCAAACAAGGGGTTTCCACACCTCCCAATCCTATGAGATAAGCTTCTATGGGATTGATGTTCAACCCCAAGTCTTGGCAGTAGGAAAGTCTAACTGCACTACTTGCTGCACCTGAGTCAATCAATGCTTTCACCGTCCTTGCACCCTTCCCTTGTCCTATCTCTATGGTCACAAAGGGTCTTCGGTCAATGACCTGAGAAGTCGCAATGCCTGACTTTTGACACATATCCATGTGATATTTTGGGGCTTTTGAGTTGACATCTAGGCCTAATCGCCTTAACTTATTTCGCCTAATACGCTCTCTGGCCTCTACCTGTGCTTCTTCTCTCACTCTTAACTCTTCTTCTTTTCGCTTCTTAGCAGTGTTGAGTCTCATTAGCATATCCTCAGTAAGAGGTTCTTGATATAGCTTGACTCTGCAGCCACTAATATAGTTTGGCAAGATATCTCCTTCTAGAGTGGCCAACTGAACTGCACCACTAGTGGAAATTCTATTAATGATCATGGGTCCATATCCTCTTTTTTCCAACTTACGGGCATGTTGTTTTAGTGTGTATACCAACACTAGATCTCCCTCTTTCAATCCCTTATCCTTGATGTGTGCATCAAAGTATGCCTTTTGCCTCTTCTTTGCAGCGTAGATGCCTGCTGCCGCTCGTAGCCTCGTTTCACCCAAGCGTTCGAGATCAAAGATCCTAGAGGACAATTCATGCCCATTCCACTCATACTCTTGTGCTACTTTTAAGGCAGGGATTAAGAAATCTAATGGTAGCACAGCGTTCTGTCCGAAGACCATCTGAAATGGGGTGGCGTTGAGTACCGTTTTGTAGGCAACTCGATAAGCCCAAACAGCATGATGAAGTTGTTTGTCCCAATCAGAGCGTTTATTATTTACCAATTTTGTCAATACGTTACAGAGGATCTTATTGGTACTCTCGGCTTGTCCGTTGGCTTGTGGATGATAGGGGGCGGATTTCTTATGTATCACCAAGAATTCTTGGAGAAGATTTTCAATGACTTCATTCAAGAAGTGTGTGCCTCTATCGCTCACCAACTCTATTGGTAGTCCATATCTCGTAAACACATTCTCGAATAAGAACTTAGCCGTATTCTGAGCATCATTCTTTGTTGTGGCTTTGACTTCTACCCACTTTGTAAGGTAATCTGTGGCTACAATGATGTATTCTGCATGGGAGTTTCTAGCTGGGGGGTTAATAGGACCTATGAAGTCTATGCCCCACTTCGAAAATGCACGTCCTCCCATCATTGGCCTCAAGGGCATCTCGTCTTTTCTCACTGGATATTGTGCACGTTGGCATGTGTCACATTTCTTCACATAGGTATGTGCATCCATATGAAGAGTGGGCCACCAAAGTCCTGAGAATAGAATGGTTTTAATCACTCGGTCAGGGCCAAAATGTCCACCTGCAACACCACTGTGTGCAGTCTCTAAGACCCTTAAATAGTCTGATTCATGAACGCACAGTCTTAAGTAACCATCTTTACCTCTTCGGTATAGGTTTTCTCCTACTAAGGCATAGCCTTGAGCCTCTTGCTCCATATTTCGTCTTCTTGCTAGACTGGCCTCTTTGGGTAATCTTCCCGATCTCATAAACTCTACCAATGGAGTACTCCAATCTGGAATTAATGATACTTGATAAAGGGTCGCATGCTCCACTGGTGGTTTCTCTCTACACATTGGACAATTCTTGATCCACTCATGTATTTCTTTGTCCATGCTAGGCCAATACACTCCTAAACGTTTCAAATTCTGCAATGTTCGTTGTTTAGAATAGTGATTTCCTAGCAATCCCTCATGAGCTTGCTGCAACCAACTACTATGTTCATCATCCTCGACACAACAAGCTAATACACCCTCAGTATCTTGTTTGTACATGCTTCCTGCCAATATGTGATATTTTTGTGATTTTACAATTTCTTCTTGTGATGTTTTCACATTCTTATTTGCAGGGCCGAAGGTTAGGACTGGTACCAACTTATTTGCCCATTTAGGAACAACTTCCAAATTGAACAGATAAGCATCAGGTAGTTCATCAGACACTCCTTGTGGTGACTCTCCTGAAGTAATGCGAGAAAGGTGATCTGCCCGAAGGTGGGTTCTACCTTTCCTGACAACAACTTCAAAGTCATACTCCATTAGTAAGAGGAACCATCTTACTAAGCGTCCAGTATTGCAAGGTTTATTGACCAAATATAACAAAGCTTGATGATCAGTGAAAAACTTGAACTTGTTGGCCAATAAATAGTGTCTAAACTTCTTTACAGCATATACCATGCCTAACCCTTCTCGCTCGGTTGTGGTATAATTTCTTTCGGCTGGGTTTAGTTGTCTACTAGCATATGCTATGGGCAAATCTAAATTCCCTTCACCTGTGGGTTGTGCTAGCACACATCCTATGGCGTGATTGGATGCATCCACATGGACATGGAATGGCTTATTCCAATCAGGAGTGGTCAATATTGGTGCTGTGCACAAACGTTTCTTCAGTTCATTGAAAGAAATCTCGCATTCGTCGTTCCACTCAAAATTAGACAACAAGGCATAAAGGGGTCTAGCTATGATCGCGTACATGTAGATAAACCTACGGTAATATCCACAATGGCCCATAAAGGCTTGTACCTCTTTAACATTCCTTGGCCTTGGCAGCTCCGCTATGGCTCGTACCTTATCTTCATCCGTTGAGATTCCATTCTTAGAAACAATATGACCGAGGATTTTACCTTGACGCACCATGAACACACACTTTTCTGGGTTCAGACACACTCGATATTCTCTACACTTGTTGAAGATCTGTCTGAGCTCAGGGATGTGAAATCTTCTTTCTTGGGAATGAGCACATAAATCATCCACATACACTTCTAAGCTCTTTCGTAAGAACTCTTTGAAGACATGACACATGAGCCTTTGGAATGTTGCAGGTGCATTGGTGAGCCCAAATGGCATCACACGAAATGCAAAGATTCCCCATTCGGTGGCAAAAGCCGTCTTGTGTTGATCTTCTGGGGCAATGGCTACTTGGTTGTAACCTGAAAATCCATCAAGAAAGCTATAAACTTCCTTGCCTGCAACACGCTCCAATAGGTGTTCTGTGATTGGAAGTGGATAACTATCTCTAATCATAGCGGCATTAACTTTTTTAAGGTTAATACACACTCGCAACTTCCCGTTCTTCTTGGGTACCACAACAATGGGGGACACCCATTCAGTATGCTCAATCTCATAGATGAATCCAGCTTCAATCAACCTATCAATTTCTTCTTTTATTTTGGCTGCATAGGTATCATTATATGTGTAGGGCTTCTGTTTGGTGGGCTTGGCATCAGCAGTCATGGGGATAGTATGAGAGCAAATTCTTGGATCTACCCCTTTCAAGTCTCTATAGTGCCATGCAAACACATCCCTATATTCCCTTAATAGAGCTACAAGCTCCATTTCTTCTCTTACACTTAGGTCATCTCCTATATATGTGCATCTCTCTTCGTTCTCTTCAATGGTCACTACAATCTTCTTGGTCTTTTCTTTATTATCATATGATTCTCCTATGATGGCCTCTCTCTTAGGCATTCGTACCAAAATTTTGCGGTCGTCAACTTCATATTTCTTGAAGTTTTCTGGTACTTCAAACAATGATTCCTCCTTTTCTTGTTTCACTGCTTTTCTTTTCTTTTTCTTTTGACTACTCTCACTTCCTTCCTTTGAATTTACCGTTTTGATACTCGTGAGGGGTTCTTCTTCTTTTTGGGTTAACACTCCTGTGTCCTCTAAATAGTGTTCCTCTGAGTCAAAGTAAGTGTCCATCACAATGGATTCTAGATCATCGTCATTCTCTTCTTCTTCTATGAACTCACTAGGATCACACTCTTCCAACAGGGGCTGACACATGAACACTGAAATATCATAACCCTCCTCATCACAATGAGGTGTCCATTGTTCTTCATTGACTGCTATGTCCATGGTAGCTAAGATTTCTGCCCAACCATGAGGCTCAAATTCCTCATCTGGAAATATCATCGGTGTATAGGCTGGGTCTTTTATTAGTCTATCTCCTGGGGGAGTTCCTTCTTCTCTCGCTTTTAGGCGCTTTTCCTCTTCCTCTGCGACCTTGCACATCCACAAGTGAGTATCTTCATGCAGCCAGGATGGATCAGGTGAACTTCCCGAATGCACAGAGATAGAATCTTCTTTCGCTTTGTGGATAGGATTCCACTGTAGGGGGGGTACATCTCTGAAGGTGTAATCCTTCAGATTGACCTTGGTTGTGACCCCTAAGTGCTGTAAGTACAAGGAGTTAGTTCCCCAATCCTGTACTATTTGCAATTGTCGTAGGAAGGGTCTTCCTAGGATCATCTCAAAGACATTATTTTTCTCAAAGTCACATATAGCAAATGTGTGCTCAAACTCTACACCACAAGTGGTTAGAGTGATCCCTTCTAGCAATCCTAGAGGTCTTTCAAAATGACCATCAGCCATTTGAAGCTTCATTCTAGTTGGTCTTAATGTGGGTTTGCCCCATTGCTTCCACAAAGAGGTGGTCGCAATAGCAACACCAGCACCTGAATCTATGATTGCTTTGGTTGTGTAACCTTGGTAGGTGATTGGAAGATAAGTATTACCTTCTTCACCCTCACACATGTCCCCTATTTTGTCTAGAGGTATCTCTGGTACCCTTTGCTTAGAGCCTGCTTTTGGCATATTGGACTCAAGTTCTGGGACCTGATCCTTCACATGATTCCATAACTCAGGTTTTGCTTTGAGCAACTCTTCTACAGTGAGATGACACTGAACCTTAGTGTTCTTCACGACATCCGTGTTCCTTGGAACCACTGAGTCTTCATTTCTTACTAGTATTGTGGGAGCTCTAATCTGGAGTGATTCAGATTCCCATGGGCCTGGAAATTGAGGCAGTTCTTCTAAGGTATTAGATTCAAAATCTAACCTTTCGGCTTCTTGTTGTTCTGCTTCATCTTCGTAAATAGATGGGATGTCTTGGGGAAATTGATCATGAAGATCATCAATCTCAGGAATAGGAGGGGAATTACCCTTCTCCTTGGCCCATTTCTCTTCTTGTATTTCCCGCAAGAATTCTTGAGAGTACTGTTGAATAGAAGGAGGTATTCCAGCATCCGTGGAATTAGGAACATAAGCTCCCCTTGGTGGTGAGCTTCCTCTTTCAATAACTGGTTGAGCCTGTGGAGGTAGAGAAACTTGTGGTTTGTTTACCAACTACTCTAATCGTTCTAATAAGCCCTGGAAATGCAAATCCGATTTGATAGAGTTTGTCTGATTGAACTTTTGACTAGTCTCAAGTATGGCTTGAGCTTGTTCTACCATTTTCATGCACATTTTCATCCGTTCGATCTCTAAATCTGCTATGGGGTAACTCTTGTCTAGGTTTGCCGTTGTAGGCCCTTCTTGAAGTCGAGCCTGGTAGGCCTTGAACATCATGTCCAAGCCTTCTGGGGTTGGATCTGCCAGAACAGACCCTGGTTGCGGTCTATTTACAATGGGTGGTGGGGTGGGATGAGGTGGAGTGGATGGAGTTTCGGCATGCGAGGGGCTTTGAGATGCAATGTCTTCTATTTTTGTTTTCGCTTCTTTTAAGCTTTCTTCTAGTTCCGATAACTTTTTATTCCACTTGCGATTGGCCTTCTCTCTGGTATCCTTCCATGTTCTTGTTTTCCTCTTACTAGGCTCTCCCGATTCACTCGACTCTGATTGTTCTATTGGTTTATCCTGTTTTAAGGCTTGTGCTCTAGTGACAGCTTGTATAGGAGCCACATTGCTACTACTTGAACTTGGATCTGCCACTAAGCCTACCACATTAATGGGTGTAATCTTGGGTGCACTAGAGGGGTTTCTTGGACAATCTCTGGGGAGATGGTCTTTGCCACAATCAGGACAAAAAGCCTGTATTGTGATAGCCTGTCCTTGACTCGGAGATGGTGGGTGGGGACAGTCACGAATGAAATGGTCACCATGACATCTGAAACAAGATCCTCTAGGGGCTTGTGGTCTCATTTGTCTCAACTGGGGCCTAGGGTTAGGATTTGTGTACATGACATTGGAGTATTCTGGCTCCCAATTTTGCTCCATAGGCGGTGCCTCATATTGATACGAGTAAATCTCACTATGTTCAGGTGACTCTGTGTAATAAGCATGTGGACTACCTTCATGGGAGTAGTCTGAACTATGAGCATGAGAGTCGTTATCTGGTATCAATGGGGTTAGTGGCACCAAAGCTCTATGTGGATTTTCCTCTCCCACAGCATACTTGACTGGAATCACGTTGGCTGGAGCTGGTGGTTGGTTTACCAAGACAGGTTGTGGCCTATATGGTACCTGATATTGCTGTTGTGGTCTGTAATATGGCTGTTGGTATTGATTCTGATACCTACCTTGTGGGTAAGGTTGCTGATAATTTTGTCTAACAGCCTGCCTATTGTAGGGACAATCTTGAGCCGTGTGGTTTGTGTATTTTCTCTCAATAGTGCAATATGGAGCATTCCTTTCTCTAATGTTTTGGTTTTGCATTGGGCATACGTTAGCCATGTGGTCACCTCCGCAAGTATAGCACCGATTCAATGAAGTGACTCCCTGTGTTTGTTTATTTTGGACTCCCAGCTTCTTGGCAACTTGCTCAGCTATCTCTTCTATTTCTGTGGAGATCTTTGAAGTATGACTAGTAGAACTATCCGAATCTTTGTAGAGTTTGGCCAATCCTAACTCCTCACCCAAGTTATCTTCTATGTCTATGCACGTCCGCACACACTCTTCTATGGATCTAGGATCTTTCAAGTATACATAGGATCTTAACTTTGTGCTCAATAAGCCATCTAAAAACAAAGCCACTTGTTTGGCTGGTGTGGGTAGCTCTGGAGCAGGGCATCTTTCTAGGTACTGTCTGAACCTTCTACCTGCTAGTCGCACTGTTTCTTGGGGTGTCTGCTTGAAACTATGGATCAGGGACGATGTGTTATGCCTGATACCACTCTTGGAAAATTCTACAATGAATTCGTCTAGCAGTTGACCTATATCGCGATAGCTGCTTCTACTCAATGGTTGAAACCAAGCTAAGGCAGTGCCTTTAAGGGTCAAACCAAATGCCTCGTACTGGGTGAACCAGTCCTCAATTTGTTCGGCTCTCAGCACTTGTTTGTACTCGGCCACATGATCATAAGGATCCCCTGTCCCATCGAAATAGTTCTTCATTGCCTTGATCACGTGACTGGGTTTAAGGGTTCTTGGGTACTCCCGGGGTCTAGGCAATGGAAAATCCTGTTCATCTCTTTGTTGCCTATGTGCTTGATGTCTCTCTCTTTCAGGTCTTTCATTTTCAAATCCTGACCTATTCCTGCCCACGGTGTGTGCAAAACTTACCTCAGGTCTCTCTCTAGTTCTTTCTCTCTGGGCTTCATGAGCCTGGGATAATCCTACCCCTTGGAGGCCATGGGAAACATTGGATCTTGGTGGGGGGAAAATCATGTCATTCTTCCATGTATATGCATGTCTATCATGTTCCGTTACCAAGAAAATTTTCTCTGATGTGTTATCCAGGTAGACAACTTTGCCTGGTATCTCAGGATCTTTGAATTCATAGATGATAACTATGCCCAATTGGCTAGGTTGATCTGGCTTGAACCTCCAAAAGGCTTCCTCTGTTTCTCTATTCAAAAATAGTTCTATGCTTTTGTTGTCTTGAGGGATCCAGTCCGGAGTGATCACTCGGGTCAAAACTGACTTACCTCTAGGAGTCTGGGGTCCTTGTCCTACGTTTCCTTGTTCTAGGTCTCCTATCTCATTCTCATGAATGATATTTCCAAACTCATCGGTCCTATCTGGTTGGTTGGTAACCACATACATGGTTCCTTCCTTATCAATGTATGAACCCTCTTCGAACTTGACCACCGGGTGTTCAAGTCCAAAGGATTGATCTGGATTTTTGAGTTGGACCACTGATCGCCTCAGACCATCCTCATAGATGCGAGCACCTAATTGGTTGGTCCGAATATATTCCAACTGTGTCTTATAGGGACCTTCCGGTGTTTGTAGATGGGCAGTCCCTGAGCCACCTGCAGGTTTTCCCATACTAAAAGACATTTCTGAATCACTTGTGTCTGATCTGAGTAAAAGATGACCACTTAGTTGTTGTGCCCAAGACTTGGATGTATGGTTGACACTAGCCTCAGAAGATCTAATGCTTTGTTTATCCTTGCCTAAGTGTCTACCAGATCTCAGGTTCATAAGCTTTAGTCAAGAGTCCAAATTTTCCCTTTGGTATGGTTCACAATTCTTTAGAGCCCCCTTGGTTCCCTAGTCCCACCTGAGGGTCAACTTCAAATTATCCTATCTCAAAATCAACGCGTTATTCTTGAAAAAAAACAGTTGAGATCGTGTAGGATTTGAAACGAGCTTTCCAACAAGCTATAGAGCTCAAAAAATGGACTTTGGATGAGAAAGTTATGTCAAATCAGGTTCCTGGGGGTCAAAACAGGCAAACAGGACCTTTGGAGAAAATCGCGATTTTGTGAACTTTCTGAAAATCGCGATGCTGTGAAGTAAAAAAAAATCGCGATGTTGAGCACAAAATCGTGTTTTTGAAAATCGCGATTTTGAGCAGAAAATCGTGATTTGAAAATCGCGATGTTGATCACAAAATCGTGTTTCTGAAAATCGCGATGTTGATCACAAAATCGCGATGTTGATCACAAAATCGTGTTTCTGAAAATCGCGATGTTGATCACAAAATCGTGTTTCAGAGAATCGCGATGTTGATCACAAAATCGTGTTTCTGAAAATCGCGATGTTGATCACAAAATCGTGTTTCAGAGAATCGCGATGTTGATCACAAAATCGTGTTTCAGAGAATCGCGATGTTGATCACAAAATCGTGTTTCTGAAAATCGCGATTTTGACTCAGAGAATCGTGATTCACAAAATCGTGTTTTTGACTGAAAATCGTGTTTTCTCAGAATCGTGTTTTTGACATGAAAATCGCGATTTTGAGCAGAAAATCGTGAATTGAAAATCGCGATTTTGAGCAAAAATTCGTGTTTTCTCAAAATCGTGTTTTTGACTTGAAAATCGCGATTTTGTCCCACAGAATCGTGTTTTTCTCAAAATCGTATTTTTGGCTGAAAATCGTGATTTGTGAGAATCGCGATTTTGAGCAGAAAGTCGTGTTTTTCACAAAATCGTGTTTTTTGCTGAAAATCGTGATTGGTGAGAATCGCGATTTTGAGCAGAGAATCGTGTTTTTTGAAAATCATATTTTTCACATGAAAATCGCGATGTTGAGCACAAAATCGTGTTTTTGAAAATCGCGATTTTGAGCAAAAAATCGTGTTTTCACAGAATCGCCTTTTTCACAAAATCGTGTTTTTGCTGAAAATCGTGATTGGTGAGAATCGCGATTTTGAGCAGAGAATCGTGTTTTTTTTGAGAATCGCGATTTTGAGCAGAGAATCGTGTTTTTTTTTTGAGAATCGCGATTTTGAGCAGAGAATCGTTTTTTTTTTTTTTTTTTTTTTTTTTTTTTTTTTTGAGAAAAACACAGAATCGCGATTTTTTTTAACCACTTTTAGGCGGGAAAACTGAAAATCGTGATTTTTCAAAAAATTTTGAATTTTCACAGAATCGCGATTTTCATCACAGAATCGCGTTTTTTGGCGGGAAATTCAAATTTCTGAGCGCCGGCTATGGCAAGCTCCGTATGAGCAGAAAATCATAAAAAAAATGCAGCGCTTGCTCTCCCTTGCACCTCCTAACTCCTTCCCACACAATAATGCATGAAAAATGGTATGAAAATGGTGAAAATGCACTAAAAACAAGAAATTTCTTGTGAAGAAGAAGATGGAAGAAGGTGGAGATGATGATGATGATGAAGATGAAGAGGAAAAAACAGAAAATGAACTGAAATGACAGTTTTTTTACCTTCCAACGTCGCAAATCTACGATCTTACCATCACAACGCTCGTCCTCGAAGCTCTCTCCCCGGCAACGGCGCCAAAATTTGGTGTAGCTCAAGCGTAAGCACCACCTCCTTTACTTGTCAATCCGCGGAGACGTGAGGACCGGTATGAAGACCACGAGCAAGTGAAGGCACAAGTGCGTGAGTGAAAGCACCCAAACATGCACACACATACACACACACGCGCACAAAGTAAGATCAAAGAGAGGAACAATGGAAAGCTTAGATTGCAAAAAAGTTCTCTTACAAAAGTTCTATTCTCTAACAAGCTAACCTCCAAAAATGAGCTCTCTAGCTCTTTTTATAGTTTTTTGACTAGTTTTGGCCCTGTCCAGACCTAGTGTCCGGCCTAGTTAAAAATTAGGTTCCAGGGCTTATTTGAGGGCTCAAACGAAGTCTAAAAATTATGAAAATTGGTACGATGGTACTTCTAATACTCCTCAAGCTCGAGGACTCCTCGGCTTGAACAAAATGGAGTTACTAAAAATAGATAATGGTATTTACAATGGTTTCTAGTGATGAAAATCACTATTTTTGTAGGGGATTCTTCTGAAAATTTGACATACACTTCTTGGAGCTCCCTACTTGCTCCCTTTCCTCATGTGTCCACCTTTTGATGTGCTTCCATGCTTTGTCCTTGACTTTGAGCTTCAACACCTCCTCTTCTATGAATCAATTCACACCAGAATTCCTACGCGAGATTCAAGAAGACAAATGGGCTAAAGAAAGTGAAGTCCCTCCTCCCATTGAACTTGTGGATGATGCACATGACCAATTCCCACAAGACATCCCATCCATTTATGGGGAGCAGGAGAGCACCCAATCTCAAGAAAGATTAGACTTCGAGTCTAATTCTTTACAAGAACTACCCCATTTCACAGGCCCATGGGAAGCAAAGTCCACCTGCATGAGAGCACCTACAGTCATGGTAAGAAACGAAGATTCAATCTTACCTAGGAACACAGAGGTAGTGAAAAACACTAAAGTGCAGTGCAATATCACTTTGGAAGAGCTACTCAAGGTTAGACCTGAATTATGGAAACATGTAGCCAAACAAGTACCAGCGATAGTGAAACCTCATTCCCAGGTAGGATCACATAGGACGGTGCCAGAGATACCCTTGGATAAGATAGGAGATATGTGTGAAGGTGAAGAAGGGAACACCTATCTTCCCATTACCTACCAGGAGTATACCACCAAGGCAATTTTGGACTCAAGTGCAGGAGTTGCAATTGCCACCACTTCCCTATGGAAGCGTTGGGGCAAGCCAGCACTCAGGCCAACGAGAATGAAATTGCAGATGGCCGATGGTCATATTGAGAGACCCTTAGGATTGCTAGAAGGAATAACTCTCACCACCTGTGGTGTCGAGTTTGAGCACACATTTGCCATATGTGATTTTAGCAAGAACCATGCCTATGAAATGATCTTGGGACGACCCTTTATGCGACAGTTGCAAGTGGTACAGGATTGGGGAACCAATTCTTTGTACCTGCAGCACTTAGGTGTTACGACCAAAGTCAATCTTAAGGATTACTCTCATAGAGATGTACCACCTATTCAATGGAATCCCATCCATAGAGCCAAAGATGAGACTGAGTCTGTGCATTCCATAGGATCAGGATCCTCATGGATGCATGAAGACACTCACTTATGGATGTGCAAAGTAGCAGTAGAGGAAGAGAAGAGAGAAAAGGCCAGAGAAATAGGTGCAAACGAAACACATAGACCCATTCAAGACCCAGCCTATGCACCTGTAGTCTTTCCTGACGAAGAATTTGAACACCACGGCTAGGCAGAAATCCTAGCAACAATGGATGTGGCCATCAATGAAGAACAATGGACACCCCACTGTGATGAGGATGGCTATGACATTTCAGTCTTCTCCATAGAGCCAATCATGGGAGAGGAAGTTCTAGAAGAATGCGAACCTAGCCCTGATGCATTTGAGGATGCAAGTGACTCCGATCTAGAGTCAATCATTATGGACCCACCTTTTGCATCAGATGAAGAATACTTCCATGAAGTAGAATTTCAACCCCAGAGGCATGGAGAGCTTACAAATGATGTAAGATTAGCCACACATGTGACCCCGAATGAAGAAAGAAAGAAACGAAAGAAGAGACAAGTCTCCCCAGAAGAGGAAGAATCTTTGTTTGAGGTCCCGGAAAATTTTAAGAAGTATGAGATAGACGACAGGAGAGTCATGATAAGAATGCCTAAACGAGAGGCACAATCAGGAGAGGCCTATGATAACAAAGAAACCACCAAGAAAATAGTAGTGGCCCTAGAAGAAGGAGAGGAGAGATGCACGTACATAGGCCATGACCTAACAGAGGAAGAAGAGCATGCGTTAATAGCCTTGCTAAGAGAATACAGAGATGTATTCGCCTGGAGTTACAAGGATTTGAAAGGTGTTGACCCTGACATATGTTCACACACCATCCCCATGACCTCAGATGCTAAACCCTCTAAGCAAAAGCCCTATACATATAATGATAATTACGCTGCCAAGATTAAAGAGGAGATAGATAGATTGGTTGAAGCTGGATTCATCTATGAAATTGAGCACACTGAGTGGGTATCCCCCATCGTAGTGGTGCCCAAGAAGAATGGCAAGCTACGTGTATGCATTAACTTGAAGAAGGTCAATGCAGCCACAATTCGAGATAACTATCCGCTTCCTATCACAGAGCATCTCTTAGAAAGAGTAGCAGGCAAGGAAGTGTACAGCTTCCTCGATGGATTTTCGGGCTACAATCAAGTAGCCATTGCTCCAGAGGATCAACATAAGACAGCATTTGCCACTGAATGGGGCATATTTGCCTTTAGAGTAATGCCATTTGGGCTTACCAATGCACCAGCTACCTTCCAGAGGCTGATGTGCCATGTATTTAAAGAGTTCCTGAGGAAGAACTTAGAAGTCTATGTTGATGATCTTTGTGCTCATTCCAACATCAGACAAACCCATATTCCTGAACTCAGACAAATCTTTGATAAATGTAGAGAATATCAAGTCTGCCTGAACCCAGAAAAGTGCGTTTTCATGGTCAGGCAAGGTAAGATTTTAGGACACATAGTGTCAAAGAATGGCATATCTACTGACGAAGAGAAAGTGAGAGCCATAGCAGAGCTACCTAGGCCAAGGAATGTCAAGGAAGTACAAGCTTTCATGGGACATTGTGGTTACTACCGTCGGTTCATTCACATGTATGCTGTCATTGCAAAGCCCATGTACGGACTTCTGACAAACTTTGAGTGGACTGAGGAATGTGAGAATTCCTTCAATGAGCTTAAACGAAGATTATGTTCAGCACCAATCTTGACCACACCAGATTGGAATAAGCCATTCCATGTTCACGTGGATGCATCCAATTATGCCATTGGATGTGTGCTTGCACAACCTACTGGTGAAGGTAATATGGATCTTCCAATTGCCTATGCCAGTAGACAATTGAATGCAGCTGAACGAAATTACACCACTACTGAGAGAGAAGGCTTAGGCATGATATATGCAGTTAAGAAATTTAGACACTATTTGCTTGCAAATAAGTTTAAATTTTTTACTGATCATCAGGCATTGCTATACCTCGTAAACAAGCCATGCAATACAGGAAGATTAGTAAGATGATTTCTCTTGCTAATGGAATACGATTTTGAGGTTGTGGTAAGGAAAGGGAAGACTCATTTGAGAGCAAATCATCTCTCTAGGCTCACATCTGGAGAAGCCCCACAAGGAGTATCAGATGATCTTCCTGATGCTTACTTGTTTAATTTGGAAGTGGTGCCGCAGTGGGCTAAGCCATTGGTGCCAGTATTGACATACGGGCCTAACCATCCAGTAGTAAACACACAAAATAGAGAGGTTGTGAAAGCCCAAAAGTACCACATCATGGCAGGAAGCATGTACAAGCACACAGATCAAGGAATCTTGGCTTGTTGTGTGGAAGAGAATGAGTACAATAAATGGTTGCATTTAGCACATGTAGATGCGTTAGAGCAACACTACTCAAAGCAACGAACCTTACAGACACTAAGGAGACTCGGAGTACATTGGCCAACTATGGAAGCTGATGTCCAAAGGTTGTGCAAGGAATGCTCAATCTGTTGCACTAAACCACCTGTGGAACATGCCACTCTTTATCAAGTGTCCATAGTGCCAGATTGGAGTGAACCACTAGTATCCTTCCTGAGGACGAAAACATTCCCTCCAGACATGACTCTGGCTAGGAAAAGGAGTTTAGAACAAGAAGCCCATGATTATTCACTCATTGGTGATAATCTATACAAGCGTGGTAAAGATGGTTACCTGAGGCTATGTGTCCATGAAAGTGAATATCTCAAGATCTGGGAAACTGCTCACCAAGGTGTAGCAGGAGGACACTTTGGACCAGATCGGGTGATCAAGGCAATACTATTTGCGGGTTTCTGGTGGCCGACCCTTCACATGGATGCACATACCTATGTGAAACGCTGTGATGTCTGTCAGAGAACTCAGTATCCTATACGTAAAGATGAGATGCCAGTGAAACCTATGATGGGTGGACGTGCATTCTCTAAGTGGGGAATAGACTTCGTAGGTCCTATTAATCCCCCAACTAAGGGTTCCCATGCAGACTATATCATTGTTGCGACAGACTATCTAACAAAGTGGGTAGAGGTAAAAGCCACAACGAAGAACGATGCTCAAACAACAGCTAAGTTTTTATTTGAGAATGTGTTTACTAGATACGGGCTACCTATAGAGCTAGTTAGTGATAGAGGCACTCACTTCTTGAACGAAGTAATTGAAAATCTACTCCAAGAATTCTTGGTAGTTCATAAGAAATCTGCCCCCTATCACCCTCAAGCAAATGGCCAGGCTGAGAGCACCAACAAGATCTTAGGCAACGTATTGACGAAATTAGTGAACAATAAACGCTCTGATTGGGACAAACAGCTACACCATGCTGTTTGGGCATACCGAGTTGCCTACAAAACGGTACTCCAAGCCACCCCCTTTCAGATGGTATTTGGCCAAAATGCAGTGCTACCTTTAGACTTTCTGATACCTACATTGAAAGTAGCAAAAGAGCACGAATGGACGGGTCATGAACTATCCTCTAGACTTTTTGACCTGGAACGATTAGGAGAAACAAGACTGAGGGCAGCTGCAGGGATATATGCAGCAAAGAAACGACAGAAGGCATACTTTGATGCCCACGTTAAGGATAAGGGTTTAAAGGCAGGCGACTTAGTTTTAGTCTACACACTGAAGCAACATGCGAGGAAACTGGAGAAGAGAGGCTACGGACCCATGATCATTAATAGAATCTCAACAAGTGGAGCAGTGCAACTAGCCACATTAGAAGGCGATGTTCTTCCAAGTTACATTAGTGGGTGCAGAGTCAAGTTGTATCAGGAACCTCTCACAGAGGAAATGCTAAGTCGACTCAATACTGCTAAGAAACGCAAAGAGGAAGAAAAGCGAATTCGAGAGGAAGCTCAAGCAGAAGCCCTAGAGCGCATACGAAGAATGAAATTAAGAAGACAAGGTAGAGAGCACCCTAGGCAAGATGCATATGCAGATCAAGGATATGACGTGGCTATGTGTGAAGTTTCCGGTGTTAGTTCACATAGGATAACTGATCGACGTCCTTTCATAACCTTAGATATAGGACAAGGAAAGAGTGCAAGGACTGTAAGAGCCTTGATTGACTCAGGTGCAGCCACTAGTGCTGTTAAATTGTCTTACTGTCAAGAGTTGCAATTAACTGTCAATCCTGTGGAAGCATATCTCATAGGATTGGGAGGTGTGGAAACCCCTTGCATGGGCGAGGTGGAACTTCCCCTCTATATTCATGATGAGGCAATGACAGTGAAAGTACTAGTATGTCAAGACGAGGACCTCACGGAACCCCTTGTCTTGGGTCAAGACTGGATCTATGACCAAGCAGTCAACTTAAACCTAAGAAGTGGACTTCTTCAGGTATGGGTGAATCAAACCAGAATTATGATTGAGTTAAATAATGGAGCACTCAAGGAACTAGAGAAGACACGGACTCCTGGTCCCTCCAGGGGTGCACATGAAGTTGACCATGCTGTTCTTGTCGAAGGCTATGTGATGCAGAAGAATGAAGATCTCAAAAAAGGAGTCAGAACCACAATGGAACTCCCTTCTTTTCCAAAGGCCAGAAGGAGGCAGCAACTAAGGGCAGATCAATCACTGAAGACTCTCCAGGCGAGAGACCAAAAGAACGTGCGAAGCAGAACAACTCAGCCGGCGAAACAAATGTGGGTGCGGAAAGACGAGCTGCCGGCCGTAACTAAGCTGCAACAACGGTCTCAACTTCCTATTAGTAATCAACAACTTGATGCTAATAAGAGGACTCCTAAAACCTCGGTGGAGAAAATAAAATCTATTTGGGTACCCAAGAAGTCGATGAAGGCTGACCCACAATCAAGACAAATTTGGGTGCCTAAGGCTTGCTTGCGGGCTCAACTAACCCCACACAATTCACATCATACACGACAGGGTTCACTCGGTCAAGCAGTTGCTACCCACTCTTGTCTGATACACTCGAACACACTGCCACCTAGAAGCACTCACAGACTCACTCATAGATGGGTCCCAATGACACAACAACTCCCAGCAGAATTACTCATGCAACCCTCCCGAGTCTCCACGAAACCAAGACCAAAAGCCATCCATGGTGTTTGGAAACCTAGGACTTGTAATAAACCCCCCGACCCCAATGTGTGAATTCATCTCCACTTACTAACTGCATTAGTCAGACAGTGCATCTTTCCATCTAGCTCCTAGGACTATCCAGGCATTAACTACACACACTGTCATCGTGCACTTACTAACCATTGACTCATCATTTACCTCATGTTAATGTTGTAACGGGGACTTATTCTGTCCATTACAATGTTAACACATGGTTCTATATTCTCACAGAACCAACAAGCAAGCAGTGCCATGGCAGAAGCCGGAGGTTCCAGTTCTCACGCCGGATCCAGCGCACAGATTGTGGATATCGAAACACTCCTCCTCGAACCACATCTCACCGAAAGGCCGCAAGAACTTCAAGCTGTGCATGTACTCCCAGTTCAGGATCCTCCCCAGGGGCACACCTCTCAAGTGGGCAAACACGCTCATTGGTTCAGTGATGTTGCAGGACCATTGGGTGATGGAACCTATTTTTGGGAAGCTGAATTCGAGTTTAATGGTAAATGGGGACGCTACCATTTTTTCACGCGCAAATTTGAGAGCTATCAGAATGCCAAAGTCATGCGTTCAGTATGGACCAAAGCTGGCTTGGATAGTTATTTCAGGGCCCACTTACCAAAGCCGGATTTCTTACGTTGTTCTTATCTTATCAGTACCATCACTCCGAGCAGGGCCAAGGGAGGCGACAGCACCTTTGTGTTACCCTCACTGTTGTCGGGCCACGAACTTAAAAGATTCAAACTGACCCTCAACTTGGTACGAGAAGCATTGGGCATGTATGGTATGCACATTCCTACTGAAAAGGAAACAATGGTTCCAGGCAGAATGAAACATAAAGATCTCAATAAGCTGAAGGATATGGTAGCAATGACACCGACCATTGCTCTTCACCTACGGACCGTCATGCAACATTTTGCTTTCCCCGCCCAGGAAAGATTCACCATGCCCCCAAAGAAGATATGGTTTAGCTTGTATTTGGCAGAGACAGAAAGCCTCCCTATCAACGTACCACATTGGATCATAGATCAGATTCACCTAGCCCATCAACGGTGGAACAAGAAGCAAAAAAATGTGCTCCACGGGTGTTGTGCTTTGACCAAGATAATCTATCGATGTCTAGCCTATGACGTGCCTATTCAGCGGGCACTTGTATGGTCCCGGGCCCAGGAGTTCCAGAGAAGGCTATCAGTGGCAGGTCCTCCATCAAAGAAGATGAGAGGGGGAGTCCAATTACCCTGCGCTCAACCAAGGGGAGCCACCACTACACCAGAAATTACCCCTCCCCAGACACGATGCATTAGACCATTCACCATTCGGCTACCAAGACCAAGTACAGAGGGACCCAATCTGGTGTTTCCACCCGTCCCATCAGATTTGGAATTTCCACAGGGCTTTACTCTCAATGATCTCACTGATGAAGAAGTGGCTAGACTAATCTACGACTCTAATCTCGAGACGGAAACAGAGCGAGCTCAAGAACCACAACCCCATACAACAACATCAGCCCCCACCCGACCGCAAGTTGTAGAAGTCGACGTCGATGAACAAGAGACCGAACAAGAGGAAGAAGCCTATGAAGAACAAGAGTATGATGAAATTTCAGAGTTAGCAAGTGCCCCCGCGTATTCGGCACAAATAAAAAGACTATATCGAACCATGCAGCTAGTTCAAGAACAACATAAAAATGTCACTGGAAGCAGGCAAGAAACTCATGAACCAATTGCTGGCAGAGGAAGGTGTGGATGATATGTTCATCGAGTCCATCAACCTACATGCAGATGCAGTAGGATTGGATGAGGCCATTCATGAGGCAATGGCCTACATTCACCGATTTGAGAAAAGGGTTCCCGCCCGTCCCATGAGGTCTGGGAAACAAATTCATATCAACGTATCAGCACCAGTGGATACAACGCAAGCAGACGAACATCAGGAAGCACCACTGTCACCACCCTCCCCACCTCTCACTACACAACTCACTCCACCACATGACACTATCACCACCACGTCCACTACCACCACAATCGTCATGGGAATTCCACTCTCTCCGGGAATCCACCATGCCCACTTTCACCACTCTCTTCACTAACGTCACTTCCACCCCACCCACGATCCCCATTTACACGGTCACTCAAACATTTGACACTATGGAAACATCTCCTGCCACTGCACCGCTCCCTCCCCCCTTGCAACCTCCGTCTCCCATACCCCCTCCACCCACATCTCCACTTGCATCCACATCATTCACAACTCCCTTCCCCGCCCCCATTCCCCCTGCATCTTCACCCCTCCTTGCATTATTTAATGTAAATAGTATATTTCTAGCATTAAATCAATGTGTATATCAGCTTCAGAATGAGTACAGAGCTCTTGACGACCGGTATCAAGAACTGACAACAAATCACCAGAACTTACAAAGGCAACTTACAATTCTTGAAGAGGAAAATGCAGATGTGAATCAACGTTATACAACGCTTGAGCAGGCTCACCAAACACTACTGGAGGCACCCCAACCATCGAAAGAATCAGGTGTCAAACAACTAGAAGCCTTGCTCGAAGTATACCAGGCCGATAACCTACGAGTCAGACGTAACTTGGCGCTACTCAGGAAACATATGGCCACGGCACTTGAAGAGAACAAGAGACTGCAGAAACAAAATGAAGAGAATCTGGAAGCGGCAATGGAAGGCTCTCCCCACGAGATAGATCCAGAGCAGTTCAAAGCAGTTCCCTCGGAGACGATGAAAACCATTTTGGAAAGCTATGCAGATCTCCTGGAAGCCCATGATGACTTGGAAAGAGAACGTGACACACTACGGAGCAGACTTAAGGAACAAGAAGAACAACCGACGAGTGTCCCATCAACCTCTACCTCAGACGAGGTAAAGGCCTTAACTGAGCAGGTGGCAGAATTACAAAAGAGGTTACTTACATACGAGAGGCAGCCCTCTCTAGTAGTAGAACCAGAGCCAGAAGAGTTGGTCCCTATTGAGGTAGATGATTCGTACGAAGAACCGTATGTTCCTATGCCGATGCCAGGCGGGCAACGAACCTCAGAGGGACTAGACACCTTGGAAGTGGAAGCACCCGAGTGGCTTCAGACACTGGAAAAGACAACGAACACACACGAAGAACGGGTGGCCATTCAGATCCAATCACTAGCGAACCTAGAAGAAACTGTCATAAAGTCAAAATATTTCAGAAGCATGTCTCATCATAGATGGATCGGCACCAATAATGACCAATATGTGCCTTACTGCATACTTTTGGCCGATTACAACGCCGAGATTCAACGACGATGCGGCAAGCCTCCCACATTTGCTACACAATTTGGTCCAGATGATATACCGAAAAGTGCTAAGCGTGGGTCCATCCATCAACCCACCTGGAGGATCAGGCTTTTGGAAACATATCCTGAAATGGTCCGAACCTGGAATAATATGCCGTTGTTTATTAAATATAATCCTTGTTACGTTCCAGTTCTTCGAAGACGCACCTGGCCTGAATTCACTATTGCCGTCAGAGACATCAAAGCCTGCGCAAAATGGTTAAATTACGTTTATCTAGCACCTCCACGAGGACCCCCCACGGTGAACTACATGATTTCTACAATCCGTCATTGGAGCATTCGGCTACGCAATAATCCCAATGTGATGGCCCAGATGTGTATGAAAATATTTGAATTAATGCTGATCACTTTTAGGACGTTTAAGAACATTAAGGACCCCCACTTCTCAGGAGCAGGCTTCGTGACAGGAAACTAGGATCTGGTGTACGATATGAGTACCACCCCATCAATTGAAGTACTATATGCTTGGCACGCCAGAATCAAGTACCTCCCAGCCTGCTTTAAACAGACATTTGAGGAGATGTTCATCACAGGATTCTGGGAATATCACTCCGAAATCTTTATACCCAGACCATCACATCTCCTCCAATTATTTGCTGTGGAGAGAACTATTCACTCAGAACAATTGAGGGTGCCTCATCCAGATGTTCCTGGACCTGTGAATTGGGATGATTTGCTCACAGATCTAGCACGCGGCTTACGACTTGAAGAACACCACCTAGCCTCCGATGTCGTCCAATATTATGTTAAAAAATCCTCTAGACAAAGGTCTGTCAGGGGTGACAGACGCGAGAGTGGGGGGGGGGGGTGTTGGCAGCAGTCAGGGAACCGAACGAGCCACAAGACGAAGAGAGTCAGAGCGAAGGGACAGCACGAGCAGACATGGCAGTCAAAGAAGATCTGGCAAGTAGGCCATCTAATTTTTCAAGACATCAAGGAGTTGAGCACACAAGAAGAAAGAGCAAGTAGGGAGCTCAAAGAGGTGTATGACAAATCAGTAGAGGAAATCCCTACACAAATAGTGATTTTCATCACTAAAAACCATTGTAAATATCATTTCGTATTTTCGTAGCTCCATTTTGTGCAAGCCAAGGAGTCCTTGAGCTTGAGGAGCTTTAGAAGTATCTACCTGCCAATTGTCATATTTTTTAGATCTCGTTTGAGCCCTCTAATAAGCCCTGGAACCTAATTTTTAACTAGGCCGGACACTAGGTCTGAACAGGGCCAAAGCTAGACAAAACTATAAAAGGAGCTAGAGAGCTCATTTTTTAGGTTGGATTGTAATTGGAATGAACTTGTAAGAGCTTTTTGAAAGTAATCTAAGAGCTCCATTGCTTCTCACTCTTTGTCTTGCCGTGTGTGCGCGTGTGCGTGTGCGTGTATGTGTGTGCATGCTTGTGTGCTTCTCACTCACGCACTTGTGCCTCCACTTGCTCGAGGTCTTCATACCATCTTCACGTCTTCCCGGATTGACATTAAAGGAGGTGCTACTCATCACTGAGCTACACCACATGGCCATGTTTTTTTATACATGGGGATAAAGTGGGAGTGGTGGTTCTATTATTTCTCTCTTTCTATCAGACTTCCAATACCATTTTTGAGGACAAAAATGGAACTAAGGGGAAGGAAATGTTATATGGAGTAACCCCTAAGAAGAGGTGTGAACCACCTCTTAGCCTTGTTTAGATGGGTTCACACATGAGTGCCATGTGGCACCCATGTGTGAAGCCATGTGGGGGGAGCTCACTTCTATAGAGAGAGAGAATTATAAAACCTCTACGCGGCTGGGCGGTCAAAGATATGCATCGAGCTCCGTGTAATAGCTCCTAGAATATAGCCGATGAAACTCTCCAGAGCTACCTCGATAACTGTGCAGAGCATCCCATAAAAGTAAGGAGCCACATTGAGAGAAGTGGGAACCGAACACTCAGGAGGCTCTGAGTGGTGTAGAAGTAGAAACACAGAGGTTGTAGAGGTCAAACCAACAAAAGAGAGAAGATGTCAAGCGACATGTCATCATCTACGACTGGGAGTCAAGGTGGTTCACCAACAGGAGTAGGTGGCACACAAGCAGGAGCAGCAATGATGCCAGTCATCCCAACATTGCGGATACGGCCACCAGCCTTCACAAAAGGTAAACTTGATGGTACGAACTACACCCTGTGGAAGTTCAAAATCACTTCTATTCTTGATCTGTATGAGATTTTGGAGATTGTTCTTGGGACTGATCATGAGCCCCAAGAAAGACCTAATCCAAATAATCCTGGTCGAATGATTCCTCCTAATGTTGATCTTCTATGTGCTTGGAAATGTAGAAATGCAGATGCACTCTGTGCTCTAGTTACAAGTACTTCTGATAGTGTTCTGACTCTCATTCAACATACTACGAAGGCATGTGAAGCATGGAACATATTGAGTAATCAATATGAAACTCGTAATCAGACACGGATTCAAAACTTGGAGAATTAGCTTGCAACAAAACGGTTTGCTGATGGGGAGACTGCAGAGGTGTTTATCACTCGCATAAAGAATCTACGAGATCAAATGGCGAGAGCAAGTGTTCAAAAGTCAAGTGAGGAGCTAGCTCGACATTGTCTTCGAATCTGTCCACCTAAGTTTGATGGTTTGGTAACTACTCTTAACACTCAAATCAGACCTCAACCACTAACTTCTGAAGAATTTAGTGCCTTACTCATGGAGGAGGAGCTACGGCTCAAGGCAACGAGTGGTGGTAGCAAAGGAGATGCTGCATTCACAACAAATGCCAAAGGAGGCAAAAAAGACTCCTCAAAAGATGGAGACCAAAAGAAGAACGACAAAAAGAAGTTCAAGGGAGAGTGTTTCCACTACAAGAAGAAAGGACACAGAATCCAAGACTATTGCATCAAGAAGGCAGAAGAGAAGAGTGGCTCTTCAAAAGGTGGCAAGGGCAAGGAGTCTGCCAACATAGCAGAAACAAAGCTTGAGGTATTTGTTACAATAGAGGAGGTGTGCTCCTTGACGGAGATGACTCATGGGTGTTGGAGAGTGGTGCATCTCGTCACATGACGAGTAGAAAAGACCTTTACAGTTCCTTACAACGTCTAAAGGAACCCATCAGAGTAAAGGTAGGGAACAATGAAAGATGCCCTCCAGAGGGCAAAGGTATGGTTTCTTTCATTAACTCTAATGGTGATATCAGAAAGCTTTCAAATGTGTTGTATGTTCCACAAATAAAACAAAATCTACTTTTGATAGCTTCTATAACTGATCAAGGTCATCAAGTATCTTTCAGTAAGACACGAGCTAAGATTATGGATGGTAAAACAACATTGTTGGGACTGGCATAAGGAGGAACAATCTGTATGAGTTGTGTGCTCTTACAACCACTACAAACATGCGCACAAGTAAGCTATGTCATGACAGATTCGGCCACATTGGATACCCTATACTGAAGGAGATGCATCGGAGGGGTATGGTTGCACACCTACCATCGATTGCAGAAAATGAAGGAACCATGTGAGGCTTGCATGATGGGCAAGCAACAGAGGAAGGCGTTTCCACAAGAAAGCAAGAACAGGGCAAGCTATCCTCTAGAGTTGGTGCATGCTGACTTGTGTAGAAAAATGCCTACAAAGGCCTTGGGCGGATCTTCCTACTTCATGTTACTTGTCGATGACTATAGCAGGAAGATGTGGGTGTACTTCCTTCCCGATAAGGCTCAAGTTTTTGGTAAGTTTAAAGAATGGCTTCAGCTTGTTGAAACTGAAACAAGGAAGAAGATGAATAAATTCAGGACAGAGAGTGATGGTGAGTTCACATCAACAGAGTTTGAAGATTTTTGCAAGAGTCAGGGAATCAAGCATCAACTCACAATGGCACACAATCCTCAACAGAATGGTGTTGCAGAATGTCAGAATCAAACTATCATGGAGATGGCAAGGTGCATGTTGAAAGGAAAGGGTTTGCCTAATCAATTTTGGGTAGACACTGTCAACACTATTGTCTACATCTTGAATCGAAGCTACACCAAGGCACTTGACGGAAAGACTCCACAAGAATCCTACACTGGTGAAAAGCCTTTTGTTTCCCATTTCAAAGTATTTAGAAGTGAATGTTATGTACATGTTCCAGATAGGGAGAGAAACAAGCTTCAACCAAAAAGCATCAAATGTATCTTCCTAGGGTGCAGTGAAGACAAGAAGGCTTATAAGCTTTATGACCCTGAAGATAAGAAGATCATGGTGAGTCGTGATGTGGTGATTAAGGAGGAGAAGCCACATGCAGTGGAGGAGGAAAAGAGAGCTTCCACTTTATCATCAGGCAAAGGGGCAATCCACTATGAACCTGGACCAAGAGCTATCCCTTCTACACAAGAGAAGGAAGCATCATCTTCAGATGATGAGTTTGAAAGTCACCAACCTGCAGACACCCAAGTGGAAAAGCCATTGCCATGTTGGGTGAGGCAGCTCTATGATTTTGCAAACCCCATCCCACAATCACTAGAACAGGTTGCAGATGCACCGAGGCAATCACAAAGAATAGAGGAACAGAGACGGGCAAGCACCCATATTCTAAACACAGCCTTGATGGTTGATCGCATTCAAGAAGAAGCAAACGAACCAACCAATGTGGAAGAGGCACTCCATGATCCGAATTGGAGGGCTGCCATGCAAACAAAATACAACAATATCATGAAGAATGGAACTTGAGAGCTAGTGGATCAGCCCCCTAAGCATAAAGTCATTGGCACCAAATGGGTTTGGAAGCTAAAGTACAAGGCTGATGGTACTCTAGAAAAGTTTAATGCAAGACTTGTTGCACAGGGCTACTCACAAGTTGAAGGAATTGACTTTTCCCGACTACAAGAATGACTACTATCCGAGTAGTACTAGAACAAGCCCCTAGAGCATGGTACCAATGGATAGATATGTATCTCTTGGATCTAGGTTTCAAAGGATGTGCTTCTGATGCTAACTTGTATGTTCTAAAGAGAGGAGGGAAGACAATTGTGCTTGTAATCTATGTAGATGACCTTGTGATTACAGGAAATGGTGATGCTCTTCTTCAACAAACAAAAGATGCCCTAAGCTCTAAATTTGAAATGATAGACTTGGGCTTAATGCATTATTGCTTAGGTCTTGAAGTTTGGCAGGAACCAGGGAAGATTTTCATCTCTCAACAAAAGTATGCAAGGCAGATATTGAAGGCATTCGACATGGAGGATTGCAAGGAAATTTCTACACTTATGGAGATCAACACAAAATTATCTATTGAAGATACTTCACCTCCAGTGGATATTGGAAGTACAGGAAATTAGTTGGAAGTCTCATCTACTTGTGCAATAGCAGACCAGACATCTCTTATGTTGTTGGAGTAGTAAGCAGGTTCTCTAATAAGCCTTGCCAAACTCATTGGAAGGCAAGCATGCAGATACTCAGGTATGTGAAAGGAACCACTGATTATGGTATTCTTTATGAAGAAGGATCACCTCTAGTCAGATATTGTGACTCAGATTGGGCAGGAGATATTGATACCAGAAAATCAGTTTCTTGATATTGCTTTTCTTTAGGATCAGGGATTTTCTCTTGGATTAGTAAGAAGCAATCGATTGTAGCATTATCTTCCACTAAAGCTGAGTACAAAGATGCATGCATTACATCATGTGAAATAGTATGGTTGAGAAGGATCCTATGGCACATAGGAATACAAGGATAGGAGGCTACAAAGTTGAAGTGTGACAACCAGAGTTGCATGGCCATTGCCAAAAATCCTGTTTTCCATGCACGTACCAAGCACATAGAAATCCAGTATCACTATGTGTGTGAGTTGATTGAGGATGGGCTCATGGAGATAAGCTATTGTCCTACTGAAGAAAATGGAGCAGACATCTTCACCAAGGCTCTTGGGAGAGAGCAACTTCTTCGACACTTTCCAAAGCTTGGGATTGGACCAAGGAGGTAGTTCACCGTAGGGTGGACATTGAGGGGGGGTCTTAGATATGCTCAATACTCCACCCTCATGTGACCACAAATGATCCATGGTGCTCTAAGTTATAAGGCCCCCATTATGAGGAGAAGCCATTATGAGAGCCCGAACATTTGTGGAACCCTAACTTCCAAGTTAGATGAGGTCTATGTGTGACTGTTGATGGTTGTAGATGATCTTTGTGAGTTTAGCTATTATGTTAGGTAGGGCATTAACTTCCAAGACATTGGGTTGCCATTTAAGGTGAAAATAAAGCCCTATGGCATCGCGTGGTTTCCCCATAGAGTCTTAATGGGGGGAGTGCAGAGGGTGGCTTGCCCCCTTCTATGGGGTCTGGGGGCCTATCCCCCCGACCCGTAGGGCCGAGACGGTAGGACTTCTAGTCATGAAGATATTGTCCGATCGTATATTTTACCGATTGTTTCGTATCTCCCAACCAAGTTTATCTATACCGAACCGCTTTGTAAAATCTCTATAAGCATGGCCTAGGTTGAGCCTTACACAACATTGCGCACTAGTAAGCCCTTCATCTAGAGTCTTTCTAGATCACCATCTAAGCTCCACATCGAGAGCGCATGGGTGGACAACACCATCATTGTAACTGCATTACGCTTGGCAATCTAAGAATTTGAGTTCTCTATCTCTCAGTCTGCGTCTATTTTTTTCTGCATTTTTCTCTCAACTCTGTCTACAGGTCTATTCCGCTGTGCTGTTAATTTCTTACATGGTATTAGAGCTTAGGAGGCTCTGAGTGGTGTAGAAGTAGAATTGCAGAGGTTGTAGAGGTTAGAACAACAAAAGAGAGAAGATGTCAAGCAGCACATCATCATCTATGACTAAGAGTCAAGGTGGCTCATCAACAGGAGTAGGTGGCGCACAAGCAGGAGCAGCAATGATGCCGGTTATCCCAACATTGCGGATACGACCACCAGCATTCACAGAAGGTAAACTTGATGGTACAAACTACACCTTG
Source organism: Ceratopteris richardii (assembly GCA_020310875.1). Lineage (NCBI taxonomy): Eukaryota > Viridiplantae > Streptophyta > Polypodiopsida > Polypodiales > Pteridaceae > Ceratopteris > Ceratopteris richardii. The sequence goes on from MU261584.1 coordinate 48,631, forward strand.
TGGAAGTTCAAAATCACGTCTATTCTTGATTCGTATGAGCTTTTGGAAACTGTTCTTGGGACTGATCTTGAGCCCCAAGAAAGATCTGAATGCCCAAATAGTGACGCAAATACCCCAAATCAGACATCTCAAATGAGGCATGCAAATCAGCCTTAAAATCAGCAATATGCTTCTCAATAGGACCAATGCATACATGTCATCAACATAGACAACAATGATCAGAATCACATCATTAGCACGCTTAACATATACGGTGCTTTCAGTTGGACTGTTCTCAAAACCATGTGCAATCAGATAGGCATGTATCTTCTCATACCAAGCACGTGGTGCTTGCTTTAAACCATATAATGCCTTCTTTAACCTGCACACCTGGTTTTCATGTCCTCTATGCACAAAGCCACAAGGCTGAAAAACATACACTTCTTCATGCAAGTCACCATGATGAGCTGCAAGTGCACAGATGCTCCGAGCAGTAGTCATACATGTAGGTGCAAAGGTCTCATCAAAATCAATGCCTCTTTCCCATGCAAAACCCTTTGCAACAAGCCTAGCCTTATACCTATCAACTGTACCATCCGGTTTACGCTTCAGCTTGTATACCCACTTAGTGCCAATGACCTTTTTGCCAGGAGGCAAGTCACATAAAGTCCAAGTACCATTCTTCATTATAGCATCATATTCAGATTGCATAGGAGCTATCCAATTTTTTGAATTTTGTGCTTCATCAAACGAAACAGGCTCATTCTCATCAAAGAGACTACATGCAACCATAGCATAGCAATTTGATGCAAAAGAGACACTATGAGATCTTGAACGAGTACGATATGACAGAGGTGCATCTAATTTGTTGTCACACAAAGTCTGCACCAGCAATTTCGACATATTTTTTGCCTGCTCAATATTAGCTCTCTCATCAACTTGTGCATCATGTAAATCTGCATCTGAAATGGAATGATCTGCATCATCACATGAAACCTACAAAGGCTGAGAAGTTGCCTCATTGGGACCAGCACTAGACTGTCCACCTGTAAAAAGAGGCAGCAAAGTATCATACATGTCAATGGAGATAACAGATGTCTCCTTAGTACATGAAAGCAATGGCTGAATAGCATCTTCCACAAAAACAACATCACGGCTATTCAGAATGCATTTAGTCTGTGGATGATATAGATGATAGCCTTTACTTTCAAAACTATACCCAACAAAAATACATTTTACTTCTTTATCATCCAATTTTCTACGATGTTGTTCAGGCACAAATGCATATGCCAAACAACCAAAAACATGCAGATGAGAAACAGATGGCATGCGATCATGCCAAGCTTCATATGGAGTGATAGACTGCAACGCTTTAGTGGGACACCTGTTCAGTACATATGCTGCACACATGACAGCCTCAAGCCAGAAACTATGTGGTAAAGTTGACTCTTGACCATACACCTCACCATCTCCATGAGTGACCTGTTCTTTCGTTCAGCAACTCCATTCTGTTGAGGTGTATACGGCACTCTACACTGGTGTCTTATCCCACGTTTAGCCATAAATGCATTAAAATCAGAAGACATATATTCCTCCCCTTGATCAGAACAGAGGGTTCCCATTTTACATGCTGACAGATTTTCAGCCAAAACCAAAAACTGTTTGAAGCACATGAACACTTCGGACTTTGCCTTCAATGGATATACCCATGCATGCCTGGAAAAATCATCGATGAAAGTCACGAAGTAAAGATAATTCCCGAAAGAATGCAATTTCTACGTAGCCCGAACTGAACCATCTTTTGGAAAGGACAAATGCTGCATTTTGCATAAAATACAACCTTCACAAACATGTTTTCCAGGTGCCTCAAGTTTGGGCAAAGAGGACACCATTTCAGATTTCTACATGCGTAGCAAACTAGCAAAATTCAGATGACCAAAGCGTGCATACCACAGCTTTGCATCTGATATCGCCTGAGAATTATTTACTGCACATGCCAAATCATTTAAAGATCTTTCATAGTCTATGAGCTTATAGAGCCCACGACATAAATTGCCAGAAGCAATAATCACATCGCCATTTGACAGATCATGAACTGTACACCTGTTATTAACAAATTTCACAACCAAGCCAATCTTGGCTAATGCAGAAACTGATAACAGGTTGTTCTTGATCCCTGGCACAAATAAAGCATCTGACAAAGTGAAAGAACTACCATCAGCAGTAGTCAAAATGATCTTACCAACTCCCATAACATGATAAGAGGAGTTGTTGGCGCATGTAACAGTATTCCCTGTAGGGGCAGGCTCGAGTGAAGAGAAGAAACTGCGCTGCGAGGTAATATGTTTGGTCGCCCCACTGCCAAAATACTGGCAAACATCTGAGTCTACTGTAGACATGCACTGCTCATGAGAAGATGGGTCAAAACTGCATACAGTAGTAAACGCCCATTCTTCTTCTTGCACAAGATTAGCAGACTCTATTTTTGGTGTAGAGGCCTTTGCAACAACCATTCCAGCCTCTTTCTTCTTTGCCTCTTTAGCAGCTAGTTTTGGACAGTTCTTTACGATATGATCATTCCCTTTACAGTACTTACAAAACAATTTTTGCTTTTCTGATTTCTTCTCATCTTTATCTTCCTTCTTCGAATGTGCATAATTAGCATATTTTTGCTTACTAGTCGAAGAGCTTCATTTTCTTGTCCTTTTTGTGTCACCAGCTCAAGGTCCACACGTGTTTCTTCTAACAGATTGCCGAAAGCAATTCAAGCATCTTCTTTGTCTTGCACCATATGTTCTAAGTGACCGATTTCTTCATCGCGAGCTGCTAGGAGAACGATCTTCTCCTTCAACTCAGCTAGTGCGTTGTCACGTTGGACAATCAGATTATCTTGCTCCACTAACCTTTCTTGGAGTTTCTGAGTCTGAATGTGCAGGGGATGGTTCTCTGCTTTGACCCCATTGGCTTCTTCCTGTAGTGGGGCAATATCCGCTTTGAGCAAATCCACTTTGCCTTGCAATTCTTTCCGGATATTCTCAATTTCCAGCTTCATTTGAAGAGGTAATTGCTAGAAAAACTGTATAAGGAGGTGACCCATAGATTCCAATTCGGTGAGCATTACTGTCGGAGGAGGAAGGGAAGGGGGAAATTGTGATGACGAGGTCGTCAGCAAATGAGGGGAAGATGGTGGCAAGTAATCCGGAGAAGATAACGGAAGGGTTGAGGCCTCACGAACAACAGTGGAAGGGCCACCAGAAAGAATTTCAACAGCATCCATAATAATAGGGGGAGAAGGGAGAAGAGCATTTGGCACCAACACAATTCCGATCGCATTCTGAGTGACCTCCTCAGCAGTTTCGATCACGGCCTCAACAGTGGCAATCACTTCCTTGATGATATTGTCTACGATCTCTTTCACAGCGCCCTCATCCAATTGATGAGATTCCTCCTCCCGCGATGAAACTTCATCGACATCTTCCATGTTGACATCCTGATCCGGCTGCTTGAGAGGAGACGACGGGATAGAGGATTCGACCTGGAGGGAGGTGGGGGTGTCGTGGAAGACTTCAACTTCATGGCGATTTGCTTGGTAACCGTCACACATTCACGGTGAATGCACCTAAAAAAGAAGGTCGTTAAATTTACAGGTTCACGGGAAGCAGTATCGAGCATGGAATAAAAAGGTCATGAAATGCCGTAGGTGTGTTTTTGTAAATTTAGTGTGGCGACCAGGAATTGTAGAGCATTATGCTCTGGTTCTGGTCGGCAAAGGATGGTGGTGTAGCTCAAGTGTAAGCACCACCTCCTTTACTTGTCAATCCACGGAGACGTGAGGACCGGTGTGAAGACCACGAGCAAGTGAAGGCACAAGTGTGTGAGTGAAAGCACACCAACATGCACACACATACACACACATGCACACAAGGCAAGATCAAAGAGAGGAACAATGGAGAGCTTTGATTGCAAAAGAGTTCTCTTAAAAAAGCTCTATTCTCTAACAAGCTAACCTCAAAAATGAGCTCTCTAGCTCTTTTTATAGTTTTTTGACTAGTTTTGACCCTGTCCAGACCTAGTGTCCGGCCTAGTTAAAAATTAGGTTCCAGGGCTTATTTGAGGGCTCAAACGAAGTCTAAAAATTATGAAAATTGGTAGGATGATACTTCTAATACTCCTCAAGCTTGAGGACTCCTCGGCTTGAAGAAAATGGAGTTACAAAAATAGAAAATGGTATTTACAATGGTTTTTAGTGATGAAAATCACTATTTTTATAGGGATTTCTTTTGAAAATTTGACATACACTTCTTGGAGCTCCCTACTTGCTCCTTCTTCTTGTGTGTCCACCTCTTTGATGTGCTCCTGTGCTTTGTCGTTGACCTTCAGCTTCAACAGCCCCCCCCCCTCTTGAGTCTGTCGTCCCTGACAAACCCTTGTTGAAATGGTTATTCTAGGTTGCTTGAGAGGGAGTGTGCATTCGGATGAACCAGAGCCGTCTCTCTTCCAAATGTGGCAAGGTTGGTTGTCCGGTTCTTCATTTATCACTGCGAGCCTTTGCAAGTTGTAGTCCCTTGGTAGGTGCTTCTGCCTTGGATTCCAACATGTTGTGAGTCTCCATTGATGACCTCAGATCGTCCAAAGATGATGTTCATAGTAGTCATGCCAAGTACGCATAACCCATAATGGATGATGGGTAAGTGTGTTCGTGCATGGGTTGAGGAAAATATGTGCCTTGTGCATGGCCTTGTAATGTAGCCCTATGCATGCTTACTTGGAAAATGCATCGGAAGAAATATGGTGCAAAAATTGGGGGTGGTGAGATCCACTCTGCATGCTCAATGGGAACAATGAATCCAACCTTCAGTAAGCGATTTAACTCTGCTTTTACCTGGGCTGCATAATGCGGATTCATCCGGTAGCTGGCTTGCTTGAAGGGTCACGCATCTGGCCTCAGCACCACCCGGTGTTGATAAATTCGTGGGTCAAGACCATTCATGTCTTTGTAATCCCAAGCTTCTCTACTAATCCTACCTTAATTTTTACTGGCCTCGGGTTGATCGTGTCGCCCAAGTTGTACGTTATCAATTGATCCTCCGGTACATAAAACTGTCGAGGCTTTACCAAATCATTAGCTGGTTGCAACAATTGTTGTAAGGTCGCTTCATCCATTGTTATGTCATCATCTGCTTCTGCTTCTCCAGTCACTGGTACGACTGTTCAAGCTGTCGGACTCCAATTATCAGCTACCGACTGTAAGTCTACAGTACCTAATGAGATAAGGTCCTTATTTGTCTTGAGGAAAGCCTCCTCCTCATCATCAGATAGCCCATCCAACATATGGACTGGCTCTGCTACATATGGTCGTGCGTGTAGATCACAGGGTTGCATAACATCCAATGTAACTACATATTTCCGGTGATTGTCTTTGAAAATTAAGTCTTGAGCTGACCAATCCTGCACGACTTTGGCTTGCTTGAGCCATGGTCGAACGAAAAGCAAATTGTAGTCGAGGCTGGATTCGGGTAACTCCAAGACTACAAAAGTCATTTTAAATGTAGTTCCTTGCAAGGTAATAAGAATGTTACGTACTAGTGCCACCGGATGGACTCTGGATTGGTCCGCCATTCGCACAAAGAATTGCACTGGTTCAGTTTGGGTCCAACCTAGTTTCTTGCAGAGGGCAGCTGTTGCAATATTCACACCCGACCCTCCATCGATTAAAACTTGTGAAATCTTTTGGTTTTTATACCAAACGGTGATCAACGGTATTGAATGATCCACCGTAGAATCCATCTCAGGTTGTATGGTCGCAGTTGCCGGCGTACAAGAAGGTCCGGGGCTGACCTGTTGTTGGAATTGCTGTCGTACACTAGGAAATAGGGCAAGCAACTATCCCAAAGGAAGTGTGATTGAAGCCTTAGAGATAATGTCCTATACTTGGTCTGTTTGTGATGTGGTCATTACCGACTCTGGTTATGATTCGGATGTCACCGGAGCGGAATCCTGTGCAGGCGGTCTTGCATTTGACACAGGAGGCTGAGTTACCGGAACTAGATCAGGGAACACCATCAGTTCCTTAGTTGTCCATTGAGTGGCCTTTGCAAACATCCGCTGTTCCTCATGAATTCCGGGTTCGAAAACCTTAGCTGCTGGTTGCAACTGTTTTCTGGATCTTGTTTGTACTACGACTGCTTGTGACTCAACTGGGGAAATATAAACCATATTTGTCATCGGATTTTATCTTTCCTTCTTTCTTTTGTCGTACTCTGTGGCTTCTTTAGAAAATCGACGAATATGGCTAACCTCGTCGCAAAAATGACATCGACGGGGTGGGAGAGAAGTACCTTCCGCCAATGTACCCGCCTGCCATTGATTTTGATTGAAATTTTTACTTTGTGGTCCTCGATAATTCCCATATCCTTGCTGCTGATTGGTCCATAACTGTGGCGGTACGTAATGGGTGGCTGGCTGACCTGGTTCCTATATTATGGCATTTACTGCCGCTCTACCCTGCACCTTTGCATTGTATGCACAAGTTTCTGTTGAGTGACCCGTCGAGATGGCACAATACATTTGGTTGAGAGCACATGTGGAACTGGTGTGACCGGGATTCTTACACTTAGTAGAATACACTTGTTTGGACGGATCTTCGGCCACGTTCTTGCTTGCTTTCAACCATTCTAGATCATCTGTAAAACCTCCAACCTTGTGCTTCAACTCTAAGGCCATTGCAATAACAATGTCCAATGTGTTGGTGCAGACCAATCACCAATTGAATGTTTGGAAGATTAAAGAATGAAGGAAGATTCAATTCTTGAAGCTTGGAAGAAGGATACATTCAGAGGATATGAGGAATGTACACATATGTACATTAGTATAGTTATAGTTCACTTAGATCTTTGATTAGTCATAGACTTGTACAAATTTCTCTATAAATACCTTGAAAATGTCGAGGCGTGATATGAGAGCATATGAAAGAATAGATGAGTGAGTATAGAAGTCAAGAAAGGAGAAGTTAGATGTCATGAGACATGTGAAATGTTAGTTGAGTTTTCCTCTCATCACTCAACTGTAATTTTCTGAGTAATCGAAGAAATATTGCGCCCGATGTTTCTGTGTCTGCTCCGTCTGTGTTAGATCATTTGTGAAATCCTTTTGAGGATATCTAAGTTCATAGTTAATGAGTCTATGACTTGAGTTTCAGAGTCTAATTATAAACAGGCTAGGAGAATTGTTAATAGGAACATTCATATGTGATGAGTGTTCACAGTTCTCTGAAACAGGCGCAAATTTTGATCTTGATTTTTTGGTCAGTTCTCACTCCACAGTTTAAAGTTTTGTGCAAGCAAGCACTTAATCTTTAAGTTAGAAGGTAAGCTACCTGTATCTACAAGCATTTGCTTAAACGGGCTCGAGATTGATAGAGCTATGTGTTAGAAGTTAGGGGTGTCAAAATCGACTTCTCAGAAGTGCAGATTTAGACATAGGTAACTTGTGAAGTTGATTTCTCAAGTTATACTAAACCTTTTGAAGAAATTTAACTTGGAGGAGATGCGCAACTTCTAGGCAACACTCCATACAAAATTTCATAGAAAACTTTACATGTTTGATAGGTCAATGAGAAGAAATTGTGCAGCAGACTTTCTGTGTTTTATCTTCTTCACAGAATTTTTCAACTTTTGATAATTTGGAGATTGAACCTCTAATTTGGTGAAGTTTTTGACTTACTCTTGGTATAGAGGTGCTCTAATCATAAGAGTAGGTTATTCTTTTGGAGATTAACACTCTCCATCAGTGGTATCAGAGCAGGAGACATCAAAATCAAGGAAAGGAGGATCCCGACTGCTGAAGATTCAAGAAATTCAACAACTGAAGAACTAAAAGGTGAAAGCTTGAAGGCAAAGCTTGAGGAGGAGACCATACGACATCAAGAAAGACAAAAGGAGTCTAATTCGAAGCAAAGGTACATGTATCATTTATAAAGCTTGAAGATTTCAAAACACAGGTAGAAGAAAGATGGGAGATTCTCTTCAGATAGAGAAATTGGATAGGGAAAACTATCCTGCATGGTCAATGAGGATGGAAGCTCATCTTATGAGCAAAGATTTAATAGCCTACATCACAGGAGAAGAAGAGAAGCCACAGTTCAGAGATCCTAGTGTTCCAACTAGGGAAGAGTTAGCAGATTTGAAAAATTGGATGAAGAAAGATGCTCAAACTAGGAGCATTATCTATATGGCAGTCAATGATTACTTGTTACCTCATATTCGAGGTCTTGAAAGTGCAACTGATATTTGGAGTGCTTTGGAGGAGCATTTCCAGAATACTACTAAGTCAAGGAAGGCATCCTTATGGGCAGAGTTTACCACCTTTAAGAAGAAGGCTTCTCAATCCATTTCAGACTATGTGACAAGAATGAAAGATATTGCAGATGCTTTAGGAGCTGTTGATGAAGACATTGAGGAGGATAAATTGGTAAGGAAAATCCTTACAGGTTTAAGAGGTGATGACAAATGGAAGCCATTCATTTTGTCTACAGAGTTATCACTTGATCATTTCACTCCTGATTTAAATCAGCTGTTAGGTCATATGCTAACATTTGAGCAGGATGTTAAAGGAGATGGTGACAAGAGTGCAGGTCATGCAATGTACTCAAAGGACAAGAAGAAGAATAGCAAAGGAAAGCAACAAGCAAATGAAGATGAAGGAACAACTAGTCAAGCCAACTTCCTAAGAGGAAGAGGAGGTGGCAAAGGTAGAGGAAGAGGCAGGAACAACAAAGATGGAGGCAAAGCTTGCTGGATTTGTGGTAAGACAAATCACTTAGCTAATGATTGTTGGCACAATACTCAGAGTAATAATGGATATAGTCAAAACTATAATGCAAGAGGAAGAGGTGGCAAAAATCAAAGAGGTAATTTCAGAGGTAGAGGTAGTAGGAGTTACTTTGGAAGAAATGCAGGTAGAGGATTCCAAAGTCAACAATATAACAATACCTACTACAATTATGCTTCAGATCAAAAGGAGGATTCAACATTGATAATGAATGCAACTTGTGAAAGGCAGAGTGAAGATCAAAGAGTCTTCTACATTGACTCAGGGTGTAGCAATCACCTAAGTGGTAATATAGCTTTGATGACTGATTTGGAGAATAAGGTTTTTAATCATGTTGTTCAAACAGGTGACAACACAAAGCACAATGTGAAGTCAATTGGATCAGTGAAGGCTAAGGATGGTAGTATCTTATTGAGTAAGGTTCTGTATGTTCCTACAATTCCTAAGAATTTGATAAGTGTAGGACAAATTGTTGAAAAGGGATATGAAGTAAGGTTCACTAATGATGGAGTATATGTGGAAGACCCTAGTCAAGGGTATAAACAGATTGTTTCAGGGAAGAAAGAAGGAAGATTATTTACATTGAAGATTCAAGGCAATATTGGTATTGCTATGTTCACATATGGAGGACATAAGATCTCTGAGTTAGATCTTTGGCACAAGAGGCTTGGACATTTCAATGAAAGAGGTATTAAAGACATGATTAACAATGGTTCAGTGCTTGGATTGCCTAATGTTGCAGGTCAACATATGACATACAAATGTGAGGCATGTCAATTAGGTAAAGCTCATAAGCATTCCTATTCCAAGCATGGTTTTATGTACTCAGAGAAGCTTGAATTGGTACACACAGATGTGTGGGGACCATCAAAGGATTTCAGTATAAATGGGTCAAGGTATTATGTGATTTATGTTGATGTTGCTACTAGATGGATCACTATTTATGTGATCAAAGATAAGTCAGAAGTGTTTAATACATTTAAACACTATCATGCATATGCAGAAAGAATTACAGGTCAAAAGATGAAGAGATTAAGGTCAGATGGAGGGGGAGAGTATTTCTCTAATGAATTTAGTGATTACTTGTGGAATGCAGGTATAAAAAGGGAAGTTACTTGCAGGTACTCTCCTCAACAAAATGGTGTAGCAGAAAGGAGAAATAGAACACTTGTTGAGTTTGCAAGATCCATGATGAAGGAGAAAAATTGCCCTAATTATTTGTGGGCTGAGGCTGTAAATATAGCCACTTATTTGGTCAACAGGTTACCATGTAAAGCTTTGCAGGGAATGACACCTTATGAGGCATGGTGGGGTAAGAGACCTACACTAGACCATTGCAAAGTATTTGGATGTTTGGCCTATGCATATGTGCCATCCCAATTAAGGCACAAATTGGAACCTAAAGCTAAAAAATATGTGTTTATTGGTTATGATGATAAGCAGATGGGATACAGGTTGTGGAATCCATCCACAAAACATTTTCTTGTATCAAAAGATGTTACATTTGATGAGCAAGGTACTTGGTATGCAGGTACTATCAATCTTAATACAGATGATGAAGAGATTGTGAGCCAAAGGAAAGGTAAGTCAAAGGTACAAATAATTGATGAAGAAGAGAATAATGAAGTGCAGGTTGAAGTGGAAGAAACACCTAGGTTTGATCCTGAATATGGAGAACCAGAAACCTCAAGAAGTGGAGAACTTAGGAGGTCTACAAGGAACAAATGGCAACCTACAAGGTATAGCTATGATACTTCATTTCTGGCTACCAAAGATTATGCTTACATGATTAAAACAGATGAAGACCCTTCTACATATGAAGAGGCAAAAGGTAAAGAAAATTGTGAGAAAGCTATGCAGGAAGAATATGATGCATTATTGGAAAATCAAACATGGGATTTGGTTCCAAAGCCAAATAGTCAGAAGATCATTGGATGTAAGTGGGTTTATAAGACAAAAAGATTTGCAGATGGAAGTGTGTCTAGGTACAAAGCTAGACTTGTTGTCAAAGGGTTTGCTCAGACATATGGTGTTGACTATGATGAGACTTATAGTCCTGTGGCAAAGATGACAACTATCAAGACACTTATAGCTATTGCTGTATGTAAAGGTTGGAAGTTATGTCAACTTGATGTGAAAAATGCTTTTTTGAATGGTTATATTTCAGATGATGTGTTCATGGAGCAACCTCAAGGGTTCAGAGATAAAAGGTATCCAGATCATGTGTGCAAGCTCAAGAGAGCTTTGTATGGCTTAAAGCAGGCCCCAAGGGCATGGACATATAGACTTGTAAAGTTCTTGAAAGAACTTGGATTTCAGGTGTCTAAAGCAGATAGTAGCTTGCTTGTCAAAGCAAGTGATAATGGTTTCATATACATGTGCATATATGTTGATGATATAATCCTTACAGGTACAGATGAGGAAGGAATACAAAGACTAAAGAAGCAAATGGAAAAGGAGTTCAAAATAAGTGACTTGGGAGACTTGTCATACTTCTTGGGCATGGAGATTACATATACTCAACATGGAGTATTTGTGACTCAAGAAAGGTATTTGAAGAACTTGTTAATCAAGTTTAAAATGGATGATTGCAGGGTAGCACCTACACCAATGGAGGTGAATCACAAATTGAGTAAATTTGGAGGTGAAGAATTCAAGGACATGAGACAATATCAGAGTTTGGTTGGTAGTCTTATCTATGCTACTTTAACTAGACCTGATTTATCATATGCAGTAGGGGTTTTGTCTCAATTCATGCATTGCCCAAGGAAAGAACATTGGATTGCAGGACAAAGAGTGTTGAGGTACATTAAGGGTACACTCAATGAAGGTTTGTATTATGGGTTTACATCAGATACAAATATCAAAATTTATAGTGATGCAGATTGGGCAGGTAATCCAGATGATAGAAGGTCAACTTATGGATACATGTGTTATGTGGGAGATAAACTTATCTCATGGTGTTCCAAGAAGCAACATACAGTTGCTTTGTCTTCTACAGAAGCTGAATATAAAGGCATGGTTGAAGCTGCAAAGGAAGTGATTTGGCTCAAGACCTTGATGAAGAGTTTTGACATTGTGCATGGGATACCAATTATATATGGAGATAACATGAGTTCATTGTATTTAGCTGCTAATCCTATTTTTCATGCCAGGACCAAACACATTGAGATTCAGTATCACTTTCTAAGAGAGAAAGTGATGGATAAGGAGATTGAAGTCATACATACTTCAACTAAAGATCAGATAGCTGATATGCTTACAAAGAGTTTGGATGGACCAAAGTTATAGAAGTTTAAAGACATGGCAGGCATAAAGAAGATAAGAGAAACCTCAATTGATGATTGAGGGGGAGCTGTTGGTGCAGACCAATCACCAATTGAATGTTTGGAAGATTAAAGAATGAAGGAAGATTCAATTCTTGAAGCTTGGAAGAAGGATACATTCAGAGGATATGAGGAATGTACACATATGTACATTAGTATAGTTATAGTTCACTTAGATCTTTGATTAGTCATAGACTTGTACAAATTTCTCTATAAATACCTTGAAAATGTCAAGGCGTGATGTGAGAGCATATGAAAGAATAGATGAGTGAGTATAGAAGTCAAGAAAGGAGAAGTTAGATGTCATGAGACATGTGAAATGTTAGTTGAGTTTTCCTCTCATCACTCAACTGTAATTTTCTGAGTAATCGAAGAAATATTGCGCCCGATGTTTCTGTGTCTGCTCCTTGTGTGTTAGATCATTTGTGAAATCCTTTTGAGGATATCTAAGTTCATAGTTAATGAGTCTATGACTTGAGTTTCAGAGTCTAATTGTAAACAGGCTAGGAGAATTGTTAATAGGAACATTCATATGTGATGAGTGTTCACAGTTCTCTGAAACAAGCGCAAATTTTGATCTTGATTTTTTGGTCAGTTCTCACTCCACAATTTAAAGTTTTGTGCAAGCAAGCACTTAATCTTTAAGTTAGAAGGTAAGCTGCCTGTATCTACAAGCATTTGCTTAAACGGGTTCGAGATTGATAGAACTATGTGTTAGAAGTTAGGGGTGTCAAAATCGACTTCTCAGAAGTGCAGATTTAGACATAGGTAACTTGTGAAGTTGATTTCTCAAGTTATACTAAACCTTTTGAAGAAGTTTAACTTGGAGGAGATGCGCAACTTCTAGGCGACACTCCATACAAAATTTCATAGAAAACTTTACATGTTTGATAGGTCAATGAGAAGAAATTGTGCAGCAGACTTTCTGTGTTTTATCTTCTTCACAGAATTTTTCAACTTTTGATAATTTGGAGATTGAACCTCTAATTTGGTGAAGTTTTTGACTTACTCTTGGTATAGAGGTGCTCTAATCATAAGAGTAGGTTATTCTTTTGGAGATTAACACTCTCCATCACAATGTCATTCCGCCCACACAACGAATGATCATAATCTGTTTTAACTGTGGATTCAATCTGTTAATAAACCATTGTGTGATGACATCATCTGATAGGTTGGCATGCGCTGGAGGCAGCTGTCGCAAGTGAGTTCTGAACAATGTCACATACTCCTGAACACTCTGGTGTGGTTTCTGTCGATGGTTTTGCAAATAGTCAAAAATTTCTGTAGGGTTCTTCTTCAAACAAAACCTCTGCAGGAACGCGTCCCTCACATCATCATAATTACCGAAATGATTAATATCATATTCTGTTAGCCACCTTGCTGCTTCATTAACCAGTGTGGCCTGAAACACGATGGCCTTATACGCCGGATCTGGTGGATGGCTCAACATTGCATAGCTAATTTCGAATGTGCGAACATGTGCGTCAGGATCATCCCCCAGAAATCCACCAAATTTTGTATAGGTCACTCCGGTTGGGACCGGTCGATGTGAAACGATTGGTTGTGGCTTCTGTTGTTGTTGCTGCTGAAATTGTGGTTGCGGATGTGGCGGTGTTGGTTGCTGTTGCTGTGAGCCACTCATGGTGCTATTGTTGATCGTGTTGTTGTTACCTGAATTTTGAAGGGGTGTCTCTTGACCTTCTGAATCTGTAGGGCCAGCCTGCTCACCTTCTGGTCCAAAAATGTCATCAAACCGTTTGCTTAAATCCAAATCCAGTAACCTTTCCTCAGCTTTGGTGTCGAAAGTAGGTAAACTTCACTGAAAAGGGGTGAATGCAGTAAGTGTCCACCAGGCAGCACCGTAGTGTAACCAAAAAAATTCAAATTGCCACCAAGTGATGCCGAACTTCCACCAAAACTCACCGAACTCTCACCGGACCAGATAACCCTATCACCGGACATGTTCTCACCTAGTACCACGAACCTGTCACTGAAACTGGCCGAATTTGGACCAGATAGTGCAGAACTGATTCTGCATTGCGTCTCTGTACACTCAGACATCACTGTACCTTCTCCAAAAAGTGCCGGACTCACACCAAAATTCACTGGAATCTCATCATGTGTTACCAAACTAGCACCAGAATCACTACTGTTTGGCATATGCATATGTGCCATCACAATTAAGACACAAGTTAGAACCTAAAGCTGAAAAGTATGTATTCATTGGTTATGATGATAAGCAGATCGGATATAGGTTGTGGAGTCCATCCACATAACAATTTCTTGTATCAAAAGATGTTACATTTGATGAGCAAGGTACTTGGTATGTAGGTACAATCAATATTAATACAGGTGATGAAGAAGTTGTGAGTCAAAAGAAAGGTAAATCAAAGGTTCAGATATTTGATGAAGAGGAGAATAATGAAGTGCAGGTTGAAATTGAAGAAATGCCAAGATTTGATCCTGAGTGTGAAGAACCAGAAACCTCAAGGAGTGGAGAACACAGAAGGTCATCAAGACACAAGTGGCAACCTACAAGGTATAGCTATGACACTTCTTTTTTGGCTACCAAAGATTATGCTTACATGATAAAGGCAGATGAAGACCCTTCCACATATGAAGAGGCAAAAGGTAAGGAAAATTGGGAGAAAGCTATGCAGGAAGAATATGATGCATTAATGGAGAATCAGACATGGGATTTTGGTTCCTAAACCAAATAGTCAGAAGATTATTGGATGCAAATGGGTCTACAAGACTAAGAGGTTTGCAGATGGAAGTGTGTCTAGGTATAAAGCTAGACTTGTTGTGAAAGGGTTTGCTCAAACATATGGTATTGATTATGATGAGACCTATACCTGTGGCAAAGATGACAACCATCAGAACACTCATAGCTATTGCTGCATGTAAAGGTTGGAAATTATGTCAATTAGATGTGAAGAATGCTTTTTTGAATGGTTATATTTCAGATGATGTTTTCATGGAGCAACCCCAAGGATTCAGAGATGAAGGTATCCAGATCATGTATGTAAGCTCAAGAAGCTTTGTATGGTTTGAAGCAGGCCCCAAGGGCATGGAATTATAGACTTGTGAAGTTCTTGAAAGAACTTGGATTTCAAGTATCTAAGGCAGATAGTAGCTTGCTTGTTAAAGCAAGTGATGATGGGTTCATTTACATGTGCATATATGTTGATGATATAATTCTTACAGGTACAGATGAGAAAGGCATTCAAAGCCTAAAGAAGCAAATGGAGAAAGAGTTCAAAATCAGTGACTTGGGAGACTTGTCATATTTCTTGGGCATGGAGATTTCATACACTCAACATGGAGTGTATGTGACTCAAGAAAGGTATTTGAGAAACTTGTTAATCAAGTTTAAGATGAATGATTGCAGGGTAGCACCTACTCCAATGGAAGTGAATCACAAATTGAGCAGATATGGTGGAGAAGAATTCAAGGATATGAAGCTATATCAGAGTTTGGTTGGTAGTCTTATATATGCTACATTAACTAGGCCTGACTTATCATATGCAGTTGGAGTTTTGTCTCAATTCATGCATTGTCCTAGGAAAGAACATTGGATTGCAGGTCAAAGAGTGTTGAGGTACATTAAGGGTACACTCAAAGAGGGTTTGTATTATGGTTTTACATCAGATACAAACATCAAAATATATAGTGATGCAGATTGGGCAGGTAATCCTGATGATAGAAGATCAACATATGGATACTTGTGTTATGTGGGAGATAAGTCAATCTCTTGGTGTTCAAAGAAGCAACACACAGTTGCTTTATCATCTACATAAGCTGAGTACAAAGGTATGGTTGAAGCTGCAAAGGAAGTGATATGGCTTAAGACTCTCATGAAGAGTTTTGAAACCATACAAAGTACACCTATCATTTATGGAGCTAACATGAGTTCATTGTATTTAGCTGCTAATCCTGTGTTTCATGCAAGGACTAAACACATTGAGATTCAGTATCACTTTCTAAGAGAGAAGGTGATGGATAAAGAGATTGAAGTCATACATACTTCAACAAAAGATCAGATAGCTGATATGCTTACCAAAAGCTTGGATGGACCAAAGCTACAGAGATTCAAAGACATGGCAGGCATAAAGAAGATAGAGAAAACCTCAATTGATGATTGAGGGGGAGCTGTTGGTGCAGGACAATCAACAATTGATGTTTTGATGAAGAGTTGAAGTCAAGGTTTGAAGGAAAGATTCAAGTTGTGAAGCATGGAAGAAGAACATATTCACAAGTTGGAAGATGTGTACACATATGTACATTATTTAAGAGATAGTTCACTTATATCTTTGAGTAGTCATAAGCTTGTAAATTTTTGTCTCTATATACTATGGAAAATGTCGGGGCAAGTATGAGAGAGCATGAGAATAGAGTAATCAGAAGTTGTATGTGTCATTAGACATCTTAGAAATGAGTCAAGACTCTCTCATCACTCAGTTGTAAATTTCTCAGAAATGAAGAAAATGTTGCACTCGATATTTCTGAGTTTTCTCCTTCTCTGTTAGATCTTTTGTGAAATGCTTTTGTACAAGTCTAAGTCTATAGGTAATCAACTTCTGTACAAATTTTCAGCTTCCAATTGTGATCAGGCTGAGAGAATTGAGTGTAGGAACATTTGCATATGTGAATGAGAAGAAGTGAAGTTACAGGAGGTGCAAAATTCGATACGAATGTTTTGATCAATTCTCCTTCCACAGTTTAAAGTTTTGAGCAAGCAAGCACTCAATCTTTAAGATGGAAGGTAAGCTATTTGTGGCTAAAAGCATTTGCAGAAACGGGTTCTAGATTGAGAGAACCAAAGGTTTAAAGTCATAGGTGTCTAAATCGACTTCTCAGAAGAACAATTTTAAACATAGGTGACTTGTTGAAGTTATTTCTCAAGATCTACTAAATCTTTTGGAGCGATTCAACTTAGAGAAGGTGCGCAATCTATAGGCGACACCTCGTACAAAGTTTTATAAAAAACTTTACACATTTGATAAGGCAATGAGTGAATTATGTGCAGCAGACTTTCTGTGTAATTTCCTTCTTCACAGTTTGTTCAAGAATTTGATAATTGAGTATTGATCTTCTAAAATTGGTAAAGGTTTGAGTTATTCTTGTTATAGAGGTGCTCTAAATACAAGAGTAACTTGTTCTTTTGGAGATTAACATTCTCCATTACCTAATTCAGATACATGTGTGAAAAGATCACATACTTAAAAAGTAGCAAAGGATGCTAACAAGTTTGCTGCCAGAAATCCTCAAACTCATATGAACATATCTTCTCAAACACCTCATCCACATATGCATAAAGCATAGACGTACTGATTCTCTTGTACCTATGCCGAATAGGACTCCTCCTGATATGGATGCCATTGCCTCCATAAATTCCAAGTAGTACCTATGTGCATAAAGAGAATATGTACCTGAATTCTTAACATAAGATGTAAATCTTATGTTAACCACCATCCAATGTCTTTGAAGTAACCCGAAATTTTCATGTAGAAGACAATCTTCAAATACACCATGTAGATGGCCGATCCTCACCACCAAGCTGCTAATGACCAAGTCCTCTCCATGAACAAGAGATGACCTCCTCTCCATGAGCAAGAGTGTGAGCACACTCTTCTTCTCCAAGAAGAACTCCATAGCCACTCCTCAACATGCTTCAAGTTAGCACCATGGTTGCCCCATGTGCTAGACGAAACACCACATCTATTGAGGTCCAAGCCCTCCAAAGCTTGTGTTGAAATTGGTGAAGGATACTCAAAGTGACCCCAAGTAGTCTCTTATATAGTATAGTGTACTTCTTGAAAAGCTTCTCAAAATCAACCAATAAAGCATAAAACACTACGATCGCTGTCCATAAATTTTAATCGGAAAAACACTCTGTCGTGCATTCGTGTTCGTGTGTTTTATAAAAACAAAAAACTTTTATTTTCTTCGTGTTGCTGCGCCAACTGAGAATTGATCTTGGGTCGATTGGATGAGAGGACAACATTGTAACCACCAGGCCTTGCGCCTTTTCTTGTAGGGAGTCTAATAAAACAATATACACATGCTGTGATCTGAGTAATATGTGACCATGAAAAATGTTCTATATGACATTGTTTCCAATAACCCCCCCTGCAATGTCATATTGGTTCAAACTGGACTAGATCTACAAACTTCATAAGCTGCAAACTATTACAAGCTTCAAGCTTGTACTCCCGAAGTGACCTTCAAACCTTTTCTTCAAAAGTCTTCTTCAAAATTGAATTTGACTTTCCTTCAAACTTCTTGAACTTGTTGAATATGAACCATAATACTTGAGAAAATATGCAAACTAGATATCCAATACTGTTTTCATCAAGCAATCACTGTTTGACAACAAATATAGCATGTACTGACTCTGCAGATGCTATCTCCTGTTTTCTCAAACCTGAAAACATACACTAGGATCCGCATATTTGCATTTACCTTCCGAAGGTTTCTCAACGTACTTCTGCTGTGTCATGTAAATACACTAAACAAAATCAAGAACTGAATCCTGGAACCTATGACTAACAACTCACAACTTAGTGTATTATGAACACTGCTGGTTCATCTCTGACTATACTCAAGTCAACTTAACTGAAATCAACTGAAATCAACTGAAATCAACTCATGAGTTTCATCAAAGAATCTATGATGTCATCATTTCTTCATCTTTGTTCCATCTGTAAGTCCTTCATACCTCTTTCCTTCAGAATCTGGTATAAACATAAACGTGCGCACTTCTCAAACATACCTCTCTGAAATATCAAGCTTCTCTTCAATAGAATTTTGGAACCTTCTCCTGAACAGGAACATCTAACAAGAACTTTCTCAAGACATTCTCCTTCTTCCTTCTTCTTTCAAAGCTGGAATATAAAGAGAACTTGACAAAGGAAATATAGGAATACCTGTATCTGAAACAAAATCTTTGAACCCTGTTTATTAGCATTGCAGATGCTAATGACTTTCACTGTTTACTTCTCAACTTCCCAAAATCTAGAATAAGGTTAGCTGATCTATCATAAAAACCTTGTTGAAAGCATTTAAGGATCCATAATCTTCTGTAACATAACAAGTACCTTCTTCTATTTCTCTACAACACAAATCTGAAAGAATCTGAATCTTTGACTTACTTCTCCAATGCTAAGAATATTCACAAACAAAGGATAGACAACTGACTCATAAATACTCAAGATCTTCAAGATCTATCTAGATCTTACCAAGATCTCTCCAACAAAATACCTATGTAGAATATGCTCTCATCAAACCTTCATGATTGAATGTTTGATTTGTTACCTGAATGTCTCCAAGTGTCCATGCTTCTTACAAAGTTGTAAAACTTTTGTCAAACAAATCCTTCCCAAGAATTTGCAATTCCTACTTGAAACATAAGTGGAAAAACTTCTCACCTTGAGAACTCCAAAAGCTGCAAGTTGATACTTCATCTTTTCATATTCTACCCGGGTGAAATGTGATAGTACCTGCTTGATTTTCTTTTGGCTAACTCCACTTCTCAATCAAGTGATAGGATCTGATGGAACACCTTTTTTAATACAAGCATGTATCCAAAAGTCTAGACAATCATAAAAAGTAGATTCTTCAACTGACTGGTACATAAAAAATCTGATTTTTTGAAGTCTTCTGAAAATACTGAATATGAGGTAACCTTTCCAAACACAAAACCTCAAGCCAAGTCTTCAACATCTGCTACAAAAAACTCTTTTACCTCAAGAGTTAGATAAAGAAGAAATATACTACTCTACAACTTGTCATATACCAAGTAGCTCTGTATTGACACTCCAAGATTTCTTTGAGGGAGCATATAGCTGCCTACTCAAGATCTTTAGCTTATATATAACTCATACATATGAGTTAAAAACATACAAGTTGTCTTCAAAGTCAGCTGCTTTTCTTTCTCTCAATGCAATTCATTGTCAAATCTACTAAATCATGACCAAGTATAGTGCAAAACAAGAAATTGCTTCTTCTTTAACACAAGATGTTCTCGTAGACTTGTCTTTGTATGTAGAGGATAAATAGGAAAAGTATATGGGAAATATATGAGAAAAGGAAGTCTTACTTTCTTTTGAAATGATGGACTTTCTTCTTCTGTAGCTTTCTTCCACCTGATGATGATAACATCTTCAAACTTCTCTTCCATACCTTTTGTTCTCTTCATCTTGAAGTAGCAAACACTCTTGACTTCTTCAAATGAAATCTTTTTCTCTTCCTCTAATGCTAAGAGTAAGAGACAAAACAAACATGGTATACAAATGGAAGTGAACATAGAATCATGTTTTATCATCTCCTCATTTCTCTGAATTTCTCTGAATCAAAATTTTGCTTCAAATGTGACTGATATGACTGAATTCACCAACCTTTTGTCTGAATGATGAATTACCTCTCTAGAGTTACCTCTCTAGATACCTAGATTACATTCTGTACCTGAATATCCAACCAACTTATAATAGAAATTGCCTGAAAACAAAAC
The DNA here is from genome assembly GCA_020310875.1 of Ceratopteris richardii. Taxonomy (NCBI): domain Eukaryota; kingdom Viridiplantae; phylum Streptophyta; class Polypodiopsida; order Polypodiales; family Pteridaceae; genus Ceratopteris; species Ceratopteris richardii. The sequence goes on from MU261584.1 coordinate 69,277, forward strand.
TCATCCCATCTCCAAATTTGTCTTCTTAGATGAGCTTTCTTGCCATGAAAGAGATCTCTCAAAACTCTCTACAAAAACCTCTAGATACCTATTTTGATGTAGCCTTTAACTTTCAAATAATGAAAGTGTATAAAAGAATTCCCTGAATCCTTCAAATCTCTTCATAACTGCTCTTCTCATATATGACCTGCAAATGATAATTTGATAGTAGAAACTGATACCTGTGATTTGATGTTGATCTAATTCCTTCATCTTCTCCAAACTATTGTTCTTCCTTGAATCTGAAGTAGCCTTCTCTTCATCAAGTCTTGGTCTTCAAACAATACTTCTGTAAAGTATTTGCATACTCTTCCAAAAGTATTCGGCTGCTAACAGATCATCAACTTCATACTCCACACTGATGAATACACATGTGATTGAATTGTCTAATTCTCAAATCTCTACTCATCTAGATTAAGTGTGTATGTATGTCAAATTTTAGAAGATGCTCTTAAATCATATGTTGTAAACCTGGAAGTCTGGAAACCTGAGAATCTGAATGAGCCTTAATGCATTGATGCCAAAGCCCTAAAGATATGATACCAAAACCTTAGAGCTCTGATACCAAATGTTAGAAATGAGGTAGGCCCATAGCTCATATCACATGTCCATGGTTCCATAGGTCCAGCATATACAACACAGAATCTATCAATCTTCCAATATTGACAAAACATGAACTTACCACACTTGATCATACAAATGATGAGACAAAGATAGAGAAAGATTAGACATGTGTAAAGTGTTATGTAAGCCACTGCTTACTCACACTATCATATATACCAATGTTCAATGTACAATGTGGGAGAAAAACTCTCAACCACTCTATGTGATGAAAACTAGATGAATGAGTGAATGTACAAATGTAACAAACATATTCAGATGTATGGACAAAAATCTGAATATACATGAGATGTGTGACCTGATAGGTTGTAGAAGAATGAATATGAGTGACCGAAAGAGGAAGGATCAATCTAAAAATGATAATCAACAAACCCTCATCTAACCTTAGGCTATGGAAGACCCTAAGTCAGATACGTGTGTGAAAAGATCACATACTTAAAAAGTAGCAAAGGATGCTAACAAGTTTGCTACCGGAAATCCTCAAACTCATATGAACACATCTTCTCAAACACCTCATCCACATATGCATAAAGCATAGATGTACTGATTCTCTTGTACCTATGCCGAATAGGACACCTCCTGATATGGATGCCACTACCTCCATAAACTCCAAGTAGTACCTATGTGCATAAAGAGAATATGTGATGGGGCACTGTAACTACGATACCACTTTCAATATTATAGCACAGATACCACTTGTTATGGTCGACACGGAAAGGACTCGAACCTTGTCAAGCCTGCGGAATTTGTCGCGTCACCGAAGGGTTAAGCTAGAGTGATATTAGAACACCTCTATAATCAACAGTAGCTTAGCAGGGTTACTGCGACTCAAACATATAAGACTATGTTTTGAATTTGCTGAAAATTCCACTGGAACTTCACCGGACTGTCACCAGACTACCACCGTAATTATACCAGAATCTTACCGGAATCAACTGCGATTCTATTTGTAATCACTTCAATATACAAGAAGTAAGGAAGTGATGCGTGAACTTCCTTTACTGAATGAACTCTTTCTGAACTTTAAGGAAAAACTTCACCAGTTCAGAATGCCTCTTTCCGGTCAGACTTTGTACTGTGTGTACATATCCATTTCACCGAAATCTTTGATGAGATGATAGTAGAGAAGTCTAGCTACAAGATAAGCTATCTCTCATACAAAACTTTAATTTATCCTGCGAGATATACTACGTTGTTCTACCGAAAAACACGTTTACTGAGAAGAACTGTTATTGACCGAAAAATACGTTTACTGAGAGAGTACCGGAAAACATGTTTACTGAACGAATTGTAACTGTTAACTAACTTTATACCGTAACATGAAAATACTCAGATTTCTTCACATACGAACAGTGCGCGCAAACTTCCACATGAACATGTGTTTTCTATTAGAGAAGATGTGTACAATGCTAGCTTGGCCTCTTCTTGCTCAAGCTATAGAAGCTCTCCTACACTGAGTAGTTTCTTCTTACCATCTCTCTCATATGAATACCTGACATTTCAGGTTTTTGTTATTCATCTTTACATACGCGATCTCTGGCGTCTTCTAAACCTATTCTTGATTTCTATATGCGCTTTATTCAAATGACACGCTCTACTCACACACGTTCTTGTTCGCACACTTACTCGCGCTCACTTTCTGTTTCTTGTCTCTCTCTTTATATACAGTTTTGATCCGGTGTAACGAACTCTAACAAACTTTGATTCTGGAAGATTCTACGCTGTACATAACGGTCGTGAATTTGTCCCTTCACTAAGGCTTTGATTTTCTGAATACTTTAATTTTGCTTCTCTTTATCTTTCTTTTTCTGTTCGTCTGTCAAATTCGTGAGTGATTCTTCAACAGCTCCCCCTCAATCACTAATTTGACTCTTCCTGTCTTTCGTATATTTTTCTTTCTTTTATACCTGCCATTTCTTTGAATCTGTTTGTCTTTGTTCCATCCAAGCTTTTTGTCAAAATATCTGCAATCTGATCTTTTGTTGGAGTGTATACTATTTCTATCTCCTTCTCCATTACCTTTTCCCTTAGGAAATGATACTGAATTTCTATGTGCTTTGTTCTTGCATGAAATACTAGATTTGCTGCAAGATACAACGAGCTCATATTATCTCCATGTATGATCGGTATACCTTGATCAATACCCATGCTTTTGAACAAGGTCTGCATCCATATCACTTCTTTAGCTGCTTCTACAAGTCCTTTATATTCTGCTTCTGTTGACGATAAAGCCACTGTGTGTTGTTTCTTCGAACACCAGCTTACTAGCTTATCTCCTAGGTATATCATATACCCATGTGTTGATCTTCTATCATCTTGACTTCCTGCCCAGTCTGAGTCATTGAATGCTCTCAGCTTTATATTTGACGTAAAAGGATAATATAATCCTTCTTTTATAGTTCTTTTGATATATCTAAGAACTCTCTGTCCTGCAACCCAATGTTGATCCTTCGGACAATGCATGAACTGTGAGAGAACTCACAGTGCATAACTAAGATCCGGTCTTGTTAGTGTAGCATAAATTAGACTTCCCACTAACGACTGATACTTTCTCATATCTTTAAACTCTACTCCATCATATTTACTGAGTTTATGATTTACTTCAAGCGGTGTTGAAGCTTCTCTGCAATTCTCCATATTAAACTTCTTCAGTAAGTTTAGGAGATACCTTTCTTGCGAAACATATACACCATGATCTGTGTATGTGATTTCCATTCCAAGAAAGTATGATAACTTTCCTAGATCACTGATCTTAAACTCCTTTTCAAGCAATCTCTTTACTTCTTTAATTCCTTCATCTGAAGTACCTGTGATTATGATGTCATCTACATAAATGCAAATGTAGATCATACCTTCTTCTGTTCTCTTGATGAGTAGACTTGCATCTGCCTTCGAACTTTGGTATCCAAGTTCATTGAGATATTTTACAAGTCTGTAATTCCAAGCTCTTGGAGCTTGCTTCAGTCCGTAAAGTGCTTTTCTTAATCTGCAAACAAAATTTGGGTATTTGGAACTTACAAACCCTTCAGGTTGTTCCATATAGACTTCATCTAATATATATCCATTCAGAAATGCGTTCTTTATATCTAGCTGACTTAGCTTCCATCCTTTTGATGATGCTATAGCAATCACTGTCCTTATGGTTGACATCTTTGCACCGGACTAAACGTCTCATCATAATCTATGCCATGCATCTGAGCATAGCCCTTGATAACCAGTCTAGCTTTGTGTCTGGCTATCCTTCCATCTGCAAGTTTCTTATGAAAACCCATTTATTTCCAATCACTTTCTTACCATTTGGTTTCGGAACAAGTTTCCATGTCTTGTTCTCCTCCAATGCGCTGAACTCTTCTTCCATTGCTTCTTCCCATTGCTTCTTACCTTTAGCTTCATCATAGTTATGAGGTTCTTCATCATCGTTGACCATATATGCATAATTTTTCTAAGTTATGTACAAAGTATCATAAGAATACCTAGTTGGTTGTTTCCTTACCCTGTTTGACCTTCTTGGTTCAAACTCTTCATGTGTATCTAAATACATTTCTTCATCAAATCCCTGTTCATCTTCATTTCTCATACCTGATCTGATCCTGGACGTACTTGCCTGTATATGATCTTCATCTCTATTCACCTGCACAATTGATTTTCCTTTCTCTTTCCTTCTTATCTCTTCTTCAAATTCTTCCGTTGTATGACTTTGATCTGCATACCAGCTTTTCTGTTCATCAAATGTAACATCTCTGGAAACAGTAAACTATTTTGTTAGAGGACTCCATAACCTGTAACCCATCTACTTTTCATCATATCCGACGAACACATATTTCTCTGCTTTTGGTTCAAGCTTATGTCTTAGTTGTGTTGGTACATAAGCATACGCTACTGATCCAAACACTTTGCAATGATCAAGTGTTGGCTTCTTTCCCCACCAAGCTTCATAAGGAGTCATTCCGTCTAAAGCTGTACACGGTAATCTGTTTACTAAGTATGTAGCTGTATTTACAGCTTCAGCCCAAAGATAATTTGGACAATCTTTTTCTTTTAGCATAGCTCGTGCAAACTCAACTAGAGTTTGGTTCCTTCTTTCTGCTACACCATTTTGTTGTGGTGTATACCTGCAGGTTACTTCTCTCTTAATACCTGCATTCCAAAGATAGTCATTGAATGAAGTAGTATTCTCCCCCTCCATCAGACCTCAGTCTCTTAAGTTTTCGACCTGTGAGTCTTTGAGCATATGCATGAAAATGCCTGAAAGCTCCAAATACTTCTGATTTCTCTTTCAAAACATAAAGAGTTATCCATCTTGTAGCATCATCAATGAATAAAACATAATTTTGGAAATGATCTTCCAACGCACTCCATATGTCCTTCGCTTTCTCCAGACCTCTAATGTGCGGTAGTAGATGGTCTGTAACGGTATTATAAATGTAAGCTCTTATCGTTGCATCTTTCTTCTACCACAGCTTCAAGGCTTCTAATTCTTCTTTTTCCGGTTGACTATCATCTTCGAAAGTCAGCTTCTTTTCTTCTCCGGTCACATACATCATTAAGTCCTTACTCATAAGTAAGGCTTCCATGCGCATTACCCATGCGGGATAATTATCTCTGTCCAATTTATCAATTTGGACATGATCTGCCATGATCTTCTTGTTTATGTTACTTCCGGTGACCTTTTGAGAATCTTTCTGCTCTTCAGAATCTTTCTGGCTTTGATACCACTGATGGGGCACTGATACCACTTTCGGTATTATAGCACAGATACCACTTGTTATGGTCGACACGGCAAGGACTCGAACCTTATCAAGCCTGCGAAATTCGCCACATCACCGAATGGTTAAGCTAGAGTGATATTAGAACACCTCTATAATCAATAGTAGCTTAGCAGGGTTACTGCGACTCAAACATATAAGACTGTGTTTTGAATTTGCTGAAAATTCCACTGGAACTTCACCGGACTGTCACCAGACTGCCACTGTAATTATACCGGAATCAACTGTGATTCTATTTGTAATCACTTCAAGTGAATATACAAGAAGTAAGGAAGTGATGCGTGAACTCCCTTTACTGAATGAACTCTTTCTGAAGTTCAAGGAAAAACTTCACTAGTTCAGAATGCCTCTTTCCGATCAGACTTTGTACTGTGTATACATATCCATTTCACCGAAATCTTTGATGAACTGATAGTAGAGAAGTCTAGCTACAAGATAAGCTATCTCTCATACAAAACTTTAATTTATCCTGCGAGATATACTACGTTGTTCTACCGAAAAACGCGTTTACTGAGAAGAACTGTTATTGACCAAAAAATACGTTTACTGAGAGAGTACCGGAAAACATGTTTACTGAACGAATTGTAACTGTTAACTGACTTTATACCGTAACATGAAAATACTCAGATTTCTTCACATACGAATAGTGCGCGCAAACTTCCACATGAACATGTGTTTTCTATTAGAGAAGATGTGTACAATGCTAGCTTGGCCTCTTCTTGCTCAAGCTATAGAAACTCTCCTACACTGAGTAGTTTCTTCTTACCATCTCTCTCATATAAATACCTGACATTTTAGGTTTCTGTTATTCATCTTTACATACACGATCTCTGGCGTCTTCTAAACCTATTCTTGATTTCTATATGCGCTCTATTCAAATGACGCGCTCTACTCACGCACGTTCTTGTTCGCACGCTTACTCGCGCTCACTTTCTGTTTCTTGTCTCTCTCTTTATATACTATTTTGATCCAGTGTAACGAACTCTAACAAACTTTGATTCTGGAAGATTCTACGCTGTACATAATGGTCGTGAATTTGTCCCTTCACTAAGGCTTTGATTTTCTGAATACTTTAATTCTGCTTCTCTTTATCTTTCTTTTTCTATTCGTCTGTCAAATTCGTGAGTGATTCTTCAACAATATGTACCTGAATTCTTAATATAAGATGTAAATCTTATGTTAACCACCATCCAATTTGTCTTTGAAGTAACCCAAAATCTTCATGTAGAAGACAATTTTCAAATACACCATGTAGATGGCCGATCCTCACCACCAAGCTGCTAATGACCAAGTCCTCTCCATGAACAAGAGATGACCTACTCTTCTTCTCCAATAAGAACTCCATAGCCGCTCCTCAACATGCTTCAAGTTAGCACCATGGCTGCCCCATGTGCTAGACAAAACATCACCTCTATTGAGGTCCAAGCCCTCCAAAGCTTGTGTTGAAATTGGTGAAGGATACTCAAAGTGACCCCAAGTAGTCTCTTATATAGTATAGTGTACTTCTTGAAAAGCTTCTCAAAGTCAACCAATAAAGCATAAAACACTACGATTGCTGTCCGTAAATTTTAATCGAAAAAACACTCCGTCGCACGTTCGTGTGTTTTATAAAAACAAAAATATTTTATTTTCTCTGTGCTACTGCGCTGATCGGGAGTCGATCTTGGGTCGATTGGATGAGAGGACAACATTATAACCACTAGGCCTTGCACCTTTTCTTATAGCGACTCTAATACAATAGATATAAACATGCTATGATCTGAGTAATATGTGACCATTTACAATGTTCTATATGACATTGTTTCCAACAATTGTAACTTCCTTTACCTTTGTTTCCTAGGTTGGATTCTCGGACATCAAAGAGTTTTGATCGTCGCTTCTTCTAACTCTTTTTTTGCTTTTCTCATATTGACCTTGTGACTGCACTAACTTTTCTGAGAGTTGCTCACTAAGGACCTTAAATCTGTTTCTTTCCAAATTGGCTTGCTCAAATTCTTTACCAACTTCCATGAGCTCGTATTGCGTGTCCATAGAACTTTGAATCATATTGCAAACTGCTAGTTTTAACTGAGTGACATCAACATTTAGCCATGTTTTTGGAAAGGCTAGGGGTTGGTCAATCCTTGCCTATTTACCTTCTATTGTATCAATAATTTCATTGAACGGTTGTCTCATATTTAATTGTAGATTTGGTGGCTTGTTTTCCTCATCATTACCTTTTTTATGAGAACCTTAAGCATGAATAGGTGCTACCTCTTTTGTGCTTGTTGATTGTTCTTTGCCATGACCATTATTGGCAAAATTGTCTCAATATGATGATCATCTTGATCCTCATCATCACCATGATTCTTAGTGTCTGTGCACACTATTGGTTTTGTTGGGTTATTTGTGGATGGATTGAACTGAATAGTGAAATCCATGCATGGCCTAGGTGTTTGTAGAAATGAATCTTCTTCGTCATCTTCCTATTCTCATGGCTTCATAGTTTGAGCTTGATCATCCATTACTTGATTCAATTCATCCCAATTTCCATGATCATTTTCTTCATGGTAGATTTTTATCTAAGGGAGACTTGTCTACTTCATCTTCTTATCTTGAATATGAATTGGAATCCTCCAAACCGAGCTCATCATATCGAGATATTCTCTTTATTTTCTTTCCTTCTCTTTGCTTCTCTTTAGACACATCTTCTTGCCTATAATGATGTCCTTGTACAATAAGATTGCCCTGACCTTTAGTGTATGTGTGTGTGGCCTGAAGAGCTTCTTCAAACTCATCTTGTGTTATAGGGGGTGGTTGAGCTAATGTTGATGTAGGTAAATGATGAGCTCTTTTTAGTTGTAGATGTGGTAGTTGCTTCATCATAATCTCTTGTTCTTTTTGAACCCCTCATCTTTGGTGTTGCACTCATTTAAGCTCTAGATGAACTAACGACCTTCTTTCTTCTTGGTACCAATGTAGATTTCACATATTGGGCCATCTCCATGGTATTAGGCATTACAAGTAGTTTGCTTCAAATTTTAATGTGTGATAGAATTGTCAGAGTTGTACCTCTATTGAGGGATTTTTTGATGTCCCATTATTTCTTAGCTTCACCAAGTCTCTCTTGGACATAAGGGGTGAGGTTTATTTGACTTCCAACTTGGTTTACTGCATGAGATAGTAGTAGAACAACATTATTTTGGGGCATTGTGTATCTATTCATGCTTGGGAAGCAAAAATGCTAATGAATCAACCTTACAACTTCCTTGATAGCAAGTTTGGTAATATCAATGAATGCCCTTTTCTTCACATCATGATCCTCTTCTTTTAATTCCACATCCTTAGTCCACCTTAAAGCTTCCTTTATCAACTCATGTGTGAATCTAATGGTCCTTGGCCTTCCCTTTAGATTGTTTATTGTGGCTTCTTGTACTGATGGTTTATCTGATGCCCCATGCAATGTATTCATGACCTGAGCACATCTCTCAAAGTCTAGCATGTAAATTTGAAACTTAAGATATTTGTCGATCCTTTCTTGTTTTCAAACTTCTTGAGTAAATGGCATTTGATGTAATATATGGAATTCTTGACTCATTACCACAAAATGGTGGTCTCTATCCATTATGAGGGTGGTCACAAGAAATAGATGTCTTGTGCCAATTGTCCATTCCTTAGCCAATGAACTCTTGCTTTTGTTGCACACTCCCATTACAGAGTTCCCACCATTGGCATCATTGTTATTTGCTCTATAGCCATCTGTTTGTGAAGCATGTAGCACTTCATTAGTATTACTAGCACATTGGAGATAAATTTGTGCTTTCAGATTGTGCTCATATAGGTAGTCGCATTCCCTTCATATGTGGTATTCCCACTGATGTAGATTATACATTATAGCCTTGTTGATTCCCTCTTTTTTTTTACAAGTAAACATCAAAGTTAGTGATAGCCAAAGGTGATTGTGAAAAGAATTATTAGCATTAGTGAAAAATTACAATTATTAGCATTAACAACACAAGTGAGTTTCTATTCCTTTTGAAGGAAATGTGCACCACTAGATAGATCAAGGTGAAGCAATGTGCTGAATGCAAGGTCCTCTAGTGCGTACTCTAGGTGCACTCAACTCATTATGTGTGCAATAATTAAGATGTTTCTCCTATTGTTGACTTGATGAAGGAATCTCCACACATGTTGTTGCTTGATCATTCGATGTTGACTTTGTTTTCATTTTGGTTTCATTTTCATTGCTTACATTTCTTTGGCTTTAACACTCCATATAGGACTGTTTTGAACATTCTTCTTTTCCAATGCTCTTTTCTTGAGTGATCTCCCATTGTTTTGGATCCTTCATTGAGTCATTGATTTGTTTCTTGTGTCCTCGCTCATGGCATGTAAAGTAGTTTGCACTACATTGAGATCTTGTTTTGGTACCCAAATTTGTTAATGGCATCGTTGAGCATCCAATAGTTTCTTAGTTACCCAAACTTGAATATGCTTTGGAGTAGACTATTGAGTTGATCTAAAAGCTCTGTTCGTTCCTTTAATCTTAGGCCCTGTTGGTTGTGGCTTTTTTATAGTTGGTTGATGGTCCTTGAGGCTGTCCTTATGAATCCCAAATCTGTTTTACTCCAATGGTATAGATGTCTTTTGACTATTGTACTATCCTTTGTTTTTGTGTGACTTTTTTACTCTCCTATCTAGGTATTGTTGCCTCACTAGATCTCTCTCGAGATGACTCTGAATGTGGAGGGATTGGTAGTGGGTTTTCATGAGGAGAAGGTTTGAAAGAGAGAGACTATGGGTTGAGAATTGACTTCAATAGGGTACACTCATCTCTATTACCTAAATCATGCAAGATGACATTTGACACTTTAAGGTTTTCATGTTAAGTTTAGTCCCATTCTTTTCTTCCAATAGACTAAACAATTTTTTGTGTCCATTTTTTGTTGCAATGAAACCTTGAGGTAAATTTAAGGTAACCTTGTATTTATACATCCAATCTTGACCTAGGATGAGCTCCTCTAGCAAGTTTGAGCATTGCAGACTAGAAATCTATGTTGCATAGTGTTATTCCCTAGGTGTAAATACAAGGTTACCTCTCCTAAGCACTTTATGTGATTACCTCCTATCCCAACCATGTATGCTTCCGTTGGGGTGATTGACATCTTTATTTTGTTCAGTAAGGAAGCATGATCACCGCTTAGGGCTGCTCCCATCTATTAAAGAACTAATTACCAAGAAATAATCTTGATTTCCAATTCCTGGGCTTATATATGGTTGTCTTGGCATATTTCTCTATTTCTTGATACTCGATGTGCGATAATTAGCTATAGAGGTTGGTTCTTCATGAATGCACTCCTATTCCTTTTTATGATTTTGTGCTCTTGAGAGTCTTTCTAACATTTTTAGTGAGATGTTTGGTATATCTTTTTACTCAACATCCACTTCTGTATTTGGGTAGAACATCTCCATTTAGTGTTGCTAGGTTAATAGCACCACCTAGAGAGATTTTGGACTATCGCATCTTTGTTGGAGCATTGCTGTTGAAGTGGGCATCATAGTATGCCTTTTGCCTCCTTTTGGTAGCACAAACTCTAGCTTGTACTTGAGGCCTGGTCTCTTGTAACTTCTCAATTTGATCCAATTATTTGGACAATTCATGGCTTGTCCATTCATATTTTTTAGCTCCCCAAAGAGTATGCACCAAGTAATCAATGGGAAGAATTGCATTCTGTCCATACATGACATTAAATGGAGTAGTTTCTATGACCATCTTGTATGCCACTCTAAATGCCAAAATTGCATGATGCAATTGTTTGCCCCATTAGGATCTACTACTATTGACTTCTTAGTCAAAACAATGCATAAAACCTTATTTGAATTTTTTGTTTGTCCATTAGCTTGTCGATGATAGGGTGAATATTTTTTATAAATCAATAAGAACTCGTTCATTAGGGATTCAATCACTTCATTTATGAAGTGTGTACGTCTATCACTAACTATCTCAACAGGTAGTCCAAAACTAGTGAAGATATGTTCAAATAGGAATTTATCAATGGCTTGACCATCACTTTTCTTCATGGCTTTGGATTCTGCCCACTTTCTTAAGTAGTCTATGGTTGATATATTCAGCACAAGATCCTCTTGATGAGGATTAATAGGTCCAATAAAACCAATTCTCCACCTTGAGAATGATCTTGGACAGACCATTGGTCTTAAAGGCATATCATCTCTTCTAATCAGATATTTTGTTTCTTGACAAATTTCACAAATTCTCACATAAGTTTCATGCATTTGGAGAGTTGGCTACCATAGTCCTGCAAAGAGAATCATCTTTACAATTTTCTTAGCTAAGAAGTGACCTCTAGTTGTTCCTACATGTTCCATCTTCAAGATTGGAAGATATTCTCCTTCATGGACACATATTCGTAGTTGGTTATCTTTTCCCTAATTGAAAAGTTGTTTACTAATTATGACATACTTCTTGCCTTTTTCTTCTAGGGCTTGCTTTTGACCTAAGCTCGCTCCTGTTGGGTATGTTCCTGACTTTAGGAATTGCAACATTGGCTTACTCCACTTAGGTGTTATTATGGAATAGCTCATGGAGGAGTGGTCCTCTGAGTTGGATGACTAGCATATGTTGTAGTTAGTTACATATTCATGTACTTCTCTCTAGATATCTGGTCAATACACACCTAAACGTTGTGATTCTTGAGTGGTTCCATTTATACCTTGTGCTCTAATGATTTACACATCTCAATAGAACTCCATTCAAGTCTTTGAGATACATCCTAACCCCCACAATGTGAAGGTTTCTTGTTTTCCAAAGTTCCTTTCCCATCTTATGACTTGGTCCACCTGTAAGCATAGGTACCAACTTTTTGGCCCAAGATGGACACACTTCTAGGTTGAATATATTTGTATCTGGAAGATCATCAGCTACTCCAGTTGATGGTTCTCCATGGGTCATTCTTGATAAATGATTGACTCTAATGTGTGTGTTTCCCTTCTTAAACAATATCTCAAAATCAAATTACATTAGCAACTAGAACCATGTGACTAGCCTTCCTGTGTTGCAATGTTTTTTAAACAAGTACAACAAAGTTTGATGATAAAAAAAAATAGAATTTATTGGCTAGCAGGTAATGATTAAATTTCTGTTGGCGCGGCAAAACCTCGATAACTAAGCTGCGGAATTCGCCACACCACAAGAACTAAGCTATAGTGATGTTAGAACACCTCTATAATCATCAATAGCTTAGCAAGTTTCCTGAAACTAAAAACTTCACAACTATGTTTAGTGAAATTTAATTTCACATTGCAAAAATCTTCACCTTTTCTTCAGGCTTCAATTTTGATCTGGTTTACTTCAAACTTTACAGTTCTGTGCTTGATTACTGTTAGATAATCTTAACTATACCAAAAAACTATGTTTTGAACTCACCGGAATCTCACCGGAATTCTATCGGAATGTCATCGGAATCTCACCAGAACTCTACCGAAATGTTACCGGAATATTACCGGAATCAACTGCAATTCTGTTGTAGTTACTTCAAATGACTGTAGATGAAGTAAGGAAGTTATACCTGAGCTTCCTTTAGTGAATGAACTCTTTCTGAAGTTTGAAGAAAAACTTCACCAGTTCTGGATACCTTTACGGTCAGACACTATACTTTGTGTACGTGTCCCCTTTCACAAAACTCTTTTGAATAGTTTGTAGTTGAAGCTACTGGTTTCAAGATGAGCTATCTCTCATGAAAAAATTTACACTGTATTGGGAGATCTAACTTATAGAAGTACCGGAAAATGTATACTGAGAAAACTGTAACTATTAACTAACTTTCACAGTAACATGAAATCACTTAGATTTCTTCACACAAGAAGAATGCGCTCAAATCTTTCCACATGAACATGTGTTTTCTATTAGAGAAGATGTGTACAAAATGGCTTGGCCTCTCTTTGCTCATAGCCATGGAAAACTCTCCTACACTTAGTAGTTCTTCCTTACCATCTCTCTTAGATGAATACCCGACATTTCAGGTTCTATTATTCATCTCTATATACTCACTATTGCGTATACTACAAATGCGCTTCTAAGCTCTCTAACTGAGCTCTATCTCATCTTCTATTATGCTCTCACACTTGCTACACTGCTCAACTCTCTTATATATACATTTTTGATCCGAGATTCATAATTCTGGAAGTTTCTGTGAACTATATTACATTCGTGAATTTGTCCCTTCACTACGGCTTGATTTTTTGACTGCTTTATTTATGCTTCTCTTCGTCTTTCTTTATCCTTCATATGTTTTCATGTCTTTATGTCTAATTAGTGAGTGAATCACCAACAGCTCCCCCTCAATCACTAATTGACATCTTTTGATCTTTCGTATATTCTTCTTTTCTTTTATTCGTGCTATTTCTTTGAATCTGTTGTCTTTACTCCATCCAAGCTCTTTGTCAGAATATCTGCAATCTGATCTTTTGTAGGAGTGAGTACTATTTCAATCTCCTTCTCCATTACCTTTTCCCTTAGGAAATGATATTGAATCTATATGTGCTTTGTTCTTGCATGAAATACCAGATTTGCTGCAAGATACAACGAACTCATATTATCTCCTTGTATGATAGGTATACCTTGATCAATACCCAAGCTTTTGAACAAGGTCTGCATCCATATTACTTATTTAGCTGCTTCCACAAGTCCTTTATACTCAGCTTCAGTTGACAATAAAGCCACTGTATGCTGCTTCTTTGAACACCAACTGACAAGCTTATCTCCTAGGTATATCATATACCCATGTGTTGAACTTCTGTCATCTTGACTTCCTGCCCAGTCTGAGTCACTGTATGCTCTCAGCTTTATATCTAATGTAAAAGGATAATACAATCCTTCCTTTATAGTTCTTTTAATATATCTAAGAACTCTTTGTCTTGCAACCCAATGTTGATCCTTCGGACAATGCATGGACTGTGAGAGAACTCCTACTGCATAACTAAGATCTGGTCTTGTTAGCGTAGCATAAATCAAGCTTCCCACTAAAGATTGATACTTTCTCATATCTTTAAACTCTGCACCATCATATTTGCTGAGTTTATGATTTACTTCAAGCGGTGTTGAAGCTTCTCTGCAATTCTCCATGTTGAACTTCTTCAGTAAATTTAGGAGATACCTTTCTTGTGAAACATATACACCATGATCTGTATATGTGACTTCCATTCCAAGAAAGTATGATAACTTTCCTAGATCATGATCCTGAACTCTTTTTCAAGCAATCTCTTTACCTCTTTGATTCCTTCATCTGAAGTACCTTTGATCATAATGTCATGTACATAAATACAAATGTAGATCATACCTTCATCTGTTCTCTTGATAAGTAGACTTGCATCTTCCTTTGAACTTTGGTATCCAAGATCATTGAGATACTTCACAAGTCTGTAATTCCAAGCTCTTGGAGCTTGCTTCAATCCATAGAGTGCTCTTCTTAATCTGCAAACATGGTTTGGGTAACTGGAACTTACAAACCCTTTAGGTTGTTCCATGTAGACTTCATCTGATATATATCCATTTAGAAATGCATTCTTTATATCCAACTGACTTAGCTTCCATCCTTTTGATGCTGCTATAGAAATCAATGTCCTTATGGTTGACATCTTTGCCACCGGACCAAATGTCTCATCATAGTCTATGCCATGCATCTGAGCATAACCTTTTACTACCAGTCTAGCTTTGTATCTAGCTATTCTTCCATTTGCAAGCTTCTTAATTTTGTAAACCCATTTATTTTTTATCACTTTTTGACCATTTGGTTTTGGAACAAGTTCCCAAGTCTTGTTCTCCTCAAGCGCATTGAACTCCTCCTTCATTGCTTCTTCCCATTTTTCCTTACCTTTTGCTTCACTCTAATTCTGAGGCTCTTCATCCTCCTTTACTAAGTAAGCATAGTTTTCTGAGTCAAATAAGAAGTATCATAGGAATACCTTGTTGGTCGTTTCCTTATTCTATTTGACATTCTTGGTTCATATTCTTCATGTGTATCTGAATACACTTCTTCATCAAATCTCGGTCCTTCTTCATTTCTCATAACTGATCCAAATCTGGATGTACTTTCCTGCATATGATCTTCATCTCCATTTACATGCATATGTGATTTACCTTTTTCATTTCTTCTTATCTCTTCTTCAGTTGTTTCATCATTATACTCTTTTTTTGCATACTAGCTCTTTCCTTCATCAAATGTGACATCTCTGGAAACAATAAATTGTTTGGTTAAAGGATTCCGTAACCTATAACCCATCTGCTTTTCATCATATCCGATGAACACATATTTTTCAGCTTTTGGTTCAAGCTTATGTCTAAGTTGTGATTGTACATAAGCATAAGCGACTGATCCAAACACTTTACAATGATCAAGTGTTGGTTTCTTACCCCACCAAGCTTCATAAGGGGTCATTCCATTTAAAGCTGTACATGGTAATCTATTTACTAGATATGTTGCTGTATTTACAGCCTCAGCCCAAAGATAATTTGGACAATTCTTCTCTTTTAGCATTGCTCTGGAAAACTCAACTAGAGTCCGGTTTCTCCTTTCTGCTACTCCATTTTGTTGCGGTGTATACCTGCAAGTTATTTCTCTTTTGATATCTGCATTCCATAGATAATCATTGAATTCTCGAGAAAAATATTCTCCTCCTCCATCAGACCTTAGTCTTTTGAGTTTCTGTCCTGTAAGTCTTTCAGCATATGCATGAGAATGCTTGAAAGCTCCAAACACTTCTAACTTCTCTTTTAAAACATAAAGAGTTCTCCATCTTGTTGCATCATCAATAAAAAGAACATAATACCTTGAGCCACTGATAGATCCTTCTTTTGTCGGTCCCCATACATCTGTATGTATGAGCTCTAGCAAACCATCGTGTTTGTAACCATTCTTCTGAAATGGTAGCCTATGTGCTTTTCCCATCTGATAGGCTTCGCATTTATGAATCATATGTTGGTTCTTCATATTTGGTAATCCTCTCAGGGATTGTTTCTCCACCATTGCTTTGATTCCTTTTTCATTAAAATGTCCTAATCTCTTATGCCAGAGGTCCAATTCTATAAACACTTCATCACCATGTGTGATTAAAGCTTGACCAACATTCCGTTGTACTTTAAGAGTAAAAAATCTACCTTCCTTTTTACCATGGACAATTTGATTGTATCCATTCTCCGGATCTTCAACAAATACTCCTTCATTTGTAAAGCTGACTTGAAAACCTTTTTCTACTATCTGACCCACGCTGATCAGATTCTTCAGGATTGTTGGAACATACAAAATATTTGTTACTAGGTCAGCTCCATTCTTACACTTTACTTTTCCAATTGACCTTACATTATGTTTTGTGTTATCACCTGTTTGTACTGTATGATTCAAAATACCTCCTTCCAGTTGTGATAACAATTCTATATTTCCTAACAAATGATTTGAACAACCAGAGTCAATATAGAATACCTTGAGGTCTTCATTCTCTGACATGCTTATGGAATTCATCATCAATGTTGTATGATTGTCATTCTGCGTATCATTTGTATAGTTGTAGTAGGTAGTGTTGTGAGACTGATTCTGTCCCCAACTTCTTGCTCCACCTCTACCATATCTGCCTCTTTGGCTTTGTCTACGTCTTTGATATCTTTTGCTTCTGCCTCTGCTATTGTTGTTTTGATTCTGACTTGATCCTTGAGAATTATGCTAGCAATCATGAGCCAAATGATTGCTTAATCCACAGATCCAACAAGTCTTCTTGTTCTTATTCTGATTACCTCTTCCTTTTGTATTTCCTCTAATGTGTGGTAACAAATGATTTGTAATGGTATTGTAGATATACGCTCTTGCCGTTGCATCTTTCTTCTGCCACAGCTTC
This sequence comes from Ceratopteris richardii, assembly GCA_020310875.1. NCBI lineage: Eukaryota > Viridiplantae > Streptophyta > Polypodiopsida > Polypodiales > Pteridaceae > Ceratopteris > Ceratopteris richardii. The sequence continues at coordinate 86,586 of MU261584.1, forward strand.
AAGGCTTCTAGTTCTTCTTTCTTTGGTTGGCTATCGTCTCCAAAAGTAGACTTCTTTTCTTCTCTTGTTACATATATGATTAAGTCTTTACTCAAAAGTAAGGCTTCCATTCTCATTACCCATGTCGGATATTTATCTCTATCCAATTTGTCAATAGAGATATGATCTGCCATGATCTTCTTGTTTCTATTGCTGTCGGTAAGTATATTGTTAAAGGATTTTACCTTTCATACACCTTTACCTTTGAGAGTGACTTCGGAACGCTTCTTTGATTCTGTTTGTTGTTGATCACCTCAGCTTTCACCATTCCAACAAAGAATTCTTGAACTTCTCTTGTATCTGCACTTCCATTTACTCTTGAGAACCTTTCTACTCTTCAGAACCTTTTCTACTCTGACCCAAGCTTTTGAACAAGGTCTGCATCCATATTACTTCTTTAGCTTCTTCCACAAGTCCTTTATACTCAGCTTCAGTTGATGATAAAGCCACTATATGCTGCTTCTTTGAACACCAAATGACAAGCTTATCTCCTAGGTATATCATATACCCATGTGTTGACCTTCTGTCATCTTGACTTCCTGCCCAGTCTGAGTCACTGTATGCTCTCAGCTTTATAACAGATGTAAAAGGATAATACAATCCTTCCTTTATAGTTCTTTTAATATATCTAAGAACTCTTTGTCTTGCAACCCAATGTTGATCCTTTGGACAATGCATGAACTGTGAGAGAACTCCTACTGCATAACTAAGATCTGGTCTTGTTAGCGTAGCATAAATCAAGCTTCCCACTAAAGATTGATACTTTCTCATACCTTTAAACTCTACACCATCATATTTACTGAGTTTATGATTTACTTCAAGCCGTGTTGAAGCTTCTCTGCAATTCTCCATGTTAAACTTCTTCAGTAAATTTAGGAGATACCTTTCTTGTAAAACATATACACCACGATCTGTATATGTGACTTCCATTCCAAGAAAGTATGATAACTTTCCTAGATCACTGATCTTGAACTCTTTTTCAAGAAATCTCTTTACCTCTTTGATTCCTTCATCTGAAGTACCTATGATTATAATGTCATGTACATAGATACAAATGTAGATCATACATTCATCTGTTCTCTTGATAAGTAGACTTGCATCTACATTTGAACTTTGGTATCCAAGATCATTGAGATACTTCACAAGTCTGTAATTCCAAGCTCTTGGAGCTTGCTTCAATCCATAGAGTGCTCTTCTTAATCTGCAAACATGGTTTGGGTAACTGGAACTTACAAACCCTTCATGTTGTTCCATGTAGACTTCATTTGATATGTATCCATTTAGAAATGCATTCTTTATATCCAACTGACTTAGCTTCCATTCTTTTGATGCTGCTATAACAATCAATGTCCTTATGGTTGACATCTTTGCCACCGGACTAAATGTCTCATCATAGTCTATGCCATGCTTCTGAGCATAACCTTTTACTACCAGTCTAGCTTTGTATCTAGCTATTCTTCCATCTGCAAGCTTCTTAATTTTGTAAACCCATTTATTTCCGATCACTTTTTTACCATTTGGTTTTGGAACAAGTTCCGAAGTCTTGTTCTCCTCAAGCGCATTGAACTCCTCCTTCATTGCCTCTTCCCATTTTTCCTTACATTTTGCTTCACTGTAATTCTGAGGCTCTTCATCCTCCTTTACTAAGTAAGCATAGTTTCTCTGAGTCAAATAAGAAGTATCATAGGAATACGTTGTTGGTTGTTTCCTTATTCTATTTGACCTTCTTGGTTCATATTCTTCATGTGTATCTCAATACACTTCTTCATCAAATCTTGGTCCTTCTTCATTTTTCATAATTGATCCAAATCTGGATGTACTTGCCTGCATATGATCTTCATCTCCATTTACATGCATATGTGATTTACCTTTTTCATTTTTTCTTATCTCTTCTTCAATTGTTTTATCATTATACTCTTTTTCTGCATACCAGCTCTTTCCTTCATCAAATGTCACATCTCTGGAAACAATAAACTGTTTGGTTAAAGGACTCCATAACCTATAACCCATCTGCTTTTCATCATATCTGATGAACACATATTTTTCAGCTTTTGGTTCAAGCTTATGTCTAAGTTGTGATGGTACATAAGCATAAGCGACTGATCCAAACACTTTACAATGATCAAGTGTTGGTTTCTTACCCCACCAAGCTTCATAAGGGGTCTTCTCCTTTAGCATTGCTCTGGCAAACTCAACTAGAGTTCGCTTTCTCCTTTCTGCTACTCCATTTTGTTGTGGTGTATACCTGCAAGTTATTTCTCTTTTGATACCTACATTCCATAGATAATCATTGAATTCTCGAGAAAAATATTCTCCTCCTCCATCATACCTTAGTCTTTTGAGTTTCTGTCTTGTAAGTCTTTCAGCATATGCATGAAAATGCTTGAAAGCTCCAAACACTTCTAACTTCTCTTTTAAAACATAAAGAGTTATCCATCTTGTTGCATCATCAATAAAAAGAACATAATACCTTGAGCCACTGATAGATCCTCTTTTGTCGGTCGCCATACATCTGTATGTATGAGCTCTAGCAAACCTGTTGGTGTAGACCAATCACCAATTGAAGTTTGGAAGACAAAAGGATGGAGATAAGATCAAGTCTTGAAGCAAAGAAGGTGGTTACATTCACAGGATGAATGATATGTACACATATGTACATTAGTGAAGACATAGATCACTTATACTTTTGTTTAGTTATAAGCTTGTACATATTTGCCTACTTTGGAAAAATGTCGGGGCAATAGGGGAGACAATAGGAGAGTATGAGAATAGTGCATTTGTAAGTTGTAAAACTCATTAGAGTTCATAGGAATGAGAAGAAGTCTCTCTCACAACTCAATTGTAATTTTCTGAGGAATAGAAGAAAAGTTGCGCCCGAAGTTTTTGTGTCTTCTCCTTCTGTGGTAGATATTATGTGGAATGCTTTTGTACAAGTCTAAGTCTAGAGTCGATTGATCTCTATACAAAATTCCAGCTTCCAATTGTAATCAGGTTAAGAGAATTGTGTGTAGGAACATTCATATGTAAAGAATGTTCACAGTCTTCTGAAACAGGCGCATATTTCGAGTTCAATGAAATGAGTAGTGCTCAGTGCACAGTGTAAAGTTTTACACATATGATAGCTCAAAATCTAAGTTGAGAGATAAGCTATCTATAGCTAAAAGGATTTGATCAAACGGGTTCGACATTGGGAGAACCAAAGCTAAGAAGTTAGGGGTGTTCAAATCGACTTCTCAGAAGTGCAGATTTAGATATAGGTAACTTGTGAAGTAGATTTCTCAAGATCTACTGAATCTTTTGGAGTGATTTGACTTGGAGGAGGTGTGCAATCTTTAGGTGACACCTTGTGCAAAGTTTCATAAGAAACTTTACACATTTACTCAGTCAATGAGAAAGATATATGCAGCAGACTTTCTGAGTAATCTCCTTTTCACAGTTTGTTCAAGAATTTGATATTTGGTCATTGATCTTTTAAATTGGTGAAGGTTTTGACTTACTCTTGATATAGAGGTGCTCTAAGTTCAAGAGTAGGTTGTTCTTTTGGATATTAACACTCTCCATCAGTGGTTTCAGAGCAGGAAACATCAAATTTGAGAAAAGGAGGATCCCGACTGCTGCAGTTGCAAAGAATTCAACATCTGAAGGATTAAAAGGTGAAAGCCTGAAGGAAAAGCTTGAAGAAGAGATCATACGACATCAAGAAGGACGAAAGGAGTGTCATTCGAAGTAAAGGTAACCTTATACTTTATAAAGATTGAAGAATTCAGTACACAGGTAAAGGAAGGATGGGAGATTCTCTTCAAATAGAGAAATTGGATAGAGAGAACTATCCTGCATGGTCAATGAGGATGGAAGCTCATCTAATGAGCAAAGATTTAATAGCTTACATTACAGGTGAAGAAGAAAAGCCACAATTCAGAGATCCTAGTGTTCCAACTAGGGAAGAATTATTAGATTTGAAGAATTGGATGAAGAGAGATGCTCAAGCTAGGAGCATGATCTATATCGCAGTCAATGACTACTCGCTACCTCACATTAGAGGTCTTGAAAGTGCAAGTGAAATATGGAATGCTTTGGAGGAGCATTTCCAAAACACTACAAAGTCAAGAAAGGCATCTTTATGGGCAGAGTTTACTTCTTTCAAGAAGAAGGCTTCACAATCAATATCTGATTATGTGACAAAGATGAAGGACATTGCAGATGCATTAGGAGCTGTTGATGAAGACATTGAGGAGGATAAATTGGTAAGGCAAATTCTCACAGGACTAAGAGGTGATGAGAAGTGGAAGCCTTTTATTTTATCTACAGAACTTTCATTGGATCATTTCAATCCTGATTTGAATCAATTGTTAGGACATATGCTAACTTTTGAGAATGATATCAAAGGAGATGTTGACAAGAGTGCAGGTCATGCAATGTACTCTAAAGACAAAAAGAAAACTAACAAAGGAAAGCAACAAGCAAATGAAGAAGAAGGCACAACTAGTCAAGCCAACTTCCTAAGAGGAAGAGGAGGTGGCAAAGGTAGAGGAAGAGGCAGGAGCAACAAAGATGGATCCAAAGCTTGGTGGATTTGTGGTAAGACAAATCATTTAGCTAATGATTGTTGGCATAACACTCAGAGTAATGGTGGATATAATCAAAACTATAATTCAAGAGGAAGAGGAGGCAGAAATCAAAGAGGTAATTTCAGAGGTAGAGGTAGTAGGGGTTACTTTGGAAGGAATGCAGGTAGAGGTTTCCAAAGTCAACAATATAACAATACCTACTACAATTATGCTTCAGATCAGAAGGAAGATTCAACATTGATAATGAATGCAACTTTTGAAAGGCAGAGTGAAGATCAAAGAGTCTTCTATATTGACTCAGGGTGTAGCAATCACCTGAGTGGTAACATAGCCTTGATGATTGATTTGGAGAATAAGGTATCTAATCATGTTGTTCAAACAGGTGATAATACAAAGCAGAATGTGAAGTCAATTGAATCAGTGAAGGCCAAGGATGGTAGCACCTTATTGAGTAAGGTCTTGTATGTTCCTACAATTCCTAAGAATTTGATAAGTGTAGGACAAATTGTGGAAAAAGGTTATGAAGTGAGGTTCACTAATGAAGGAGTGTTTGTGGAAGACCCTAGCAATGGGTATAAACAAATTGTTTCAGGGAAGAAAGAAGGAAGATTGTTCACACTGAAGATTCAAGGTAATGTTGGTCATGCCTTGTTCACTTATGGAGGACATAAGATCTCTGAGTTAGATCTTTGGCACAAGAGGCTTGGACATTTCAATGAAAGAGGTATCAAAGATATGATTAACAATGGTTCAGTGCTTGGATTGCCTAATGTTGCAGGTCAACATATGACATACAGATGTGAGGCATGTCAATTAGGTAAGGCTCATAAGCAATCCTATTCTAAGCATGGGTTTATGTATTCAGAGAAACTTGAGTTGGTACACAGATGTGTGGGGACCATCAAAGGATTTCAATATCAATGGTTCAAGGTATTATGTGATTTATATTGATGATGCTACCAGATGGATCACTATCTATGTGATCAAGGATAAGTCAGAGGTATTCAATACATTCAAACATTATCATGTGTATGCAGAGAGAGTTACAGGACATAAATTGAAGAGACTAAGGTCAGATGGAGGGGGAGAGTATTTCTCTAATGAATTCAATGATTACTTGTGGAATGCAGGTATAAAAAGGGAAGTTACTTGCAGGTACTCTCCTCAACAAAATGGTGTAGCAGAGAGGAGGAATAGAACTCTTGTTGAGTTTGCAAGGTCCATGATGAAGGAGAAAAATTGCCCAAATTATTTGTGGGCTGAGGCTGTAAATACAGCTACTTATTTGGTCAATAGGCTACCTTGTAAAGCCTTGCAGGGTATGACACCATATGAGGCATGGTGGGGTAAGAGACCTACACTAGACCATTGCAAAGTATTTGGATGTTTGGCCTATGCATATGTGCCATCACAATTAAGGCATAAATTGGAACCTAAAGCTGAAAAATATGTGTTTATTGGTTATGATGATAAGCAGATGGGATACAGGTTGTGGAATCCATCCACAAAACATTTTCTTGTATCAAAAGATGTTACATTTGATGAGCAAAGTACTTGGTATGCAGGTACTATCAATATTAATACAGATGATGAAGAAATTGTGAGTCAAAAGAAAGGTAAATCAAAGGTTCAGATATTTGATGAACAAGAGAATCATGAAGTGCAGGTTGAAGTTGAAGAAACACCAAGATTTGATCCTGAATGTGAAGAACCAGAAACCTCAAGAAGTGGAGAACTTAGGAGGTCTACAAGGCACAAATGGCAACCTACAAGGTATAGCTATGATACTTCATTTTTGACTACTAAGGATTATGCATACATGATTAAAGCAGATGAAGACCCTTCTACATATGAAGAGGCAAAAGGTAAAGAAATTTGGGAAAAAGCTATGCAGGAAGAATATGATGCATTGATGGAAAATCAAACATGGATTTGGTTCCAAAACCAAATAGCCAGAAGATCATTGGATGTAAGTGGGTCTACAAGACAAAAAGATTTGAAGATGGAAGTGTGTCTAGGTACAAAGCTAGACTTGTTGTGAAAGGGTTTGCTCAGACATATGGTATTGATTATGATGAGACCTATAGTCCTCTGGCAAAGATGACAACCATCAGAACACTCATAGCAATTGCTGCATGTAAAGGTTGGAAATTGTGTCAATTAGATGTGAAGAATGCTTTTTTGAATGGTTATATTTCAGATGATGTTTTCATGGAGCAACCTCAAGGATTCAAAGATGGAAGATATCCAGATCATGTGTGTAAGCTTAAGAGAGCTTTATATGGCTTGAAGCAGGCCCCAAGGGCATGTAACTATAGGCTTGTAAAGTTCTTAAAGGAACTTGGATTTCAAGTATCTAAGGCAGATAGTAGCTTGCTTGTCAAAGCAAGTGATGATGGGTTCATTTACATGTGCATATATGTTGATGATATAATTCTTACAGGTACAGATGAAAAAGGCATTCAAAGCCTAAAGAAGCAAATGGAGAAAGAGTTCAAAATCAGTGATTTGGGAGATTTGTCATATTTCTTGGGCATGGAGATTTCATACACTCAACATGGAGTGTATGTGACTCAAGAAAGGTATTTGAAGAATTTAACCAAGTTTAAAATGAATGATTGCAGAGTAGCACCTACTCCAATGGAGGTGAATCACAAATTGAGCAGATTTGGAGGTGAAGAGTTCAAGGACATGAAACAATATCATAGTTTGGTTGGTAGTCTTATCTATGCTACATTAACTAGGCCTGATTTATCATATGCAGTTGGGGTGTTGTCTCAATTCATGCATTGTCCTAGGAAAGAACATTGGATTGCAGGTCAAAGAGTGTTGAGGTACATTAAGGGAACACTCAAAGAGGGTTTGTATTATGGTTTTACATCAGATACAAATATCAAAATATATAGTGATGCAGATTGGGCAGGTAATCCAGATGATAGAAGGTCAACCTATGGATACATGTGTTATGTGGGAGATAAGTTAATCTCTTGGTGCTCAAAGAAGCAACATACAGTTGCTTTGTCATCTACAGAAGCAGAGTACAAAGGCATGGTTGAAGCTGCAAAGGAAGTGATATGGCTTAAGACTCATGAAGAGTTTTGACACTATACAGAGCATACCTATTGTTTATGGAGATAACATGAGTTCATTATATCTAGCTGCTAATCCTGTTTTTCATGCCAAGATCAAACACATTGAGATACAGTATCACTTTCTAAGAGAGAAGGTGATGGATAAAGAGATTGAAGTTATACATACTTCAACAAAAGATCAGATAGCTGATATGCTTACAAAGAGCTTAGATGGACCAAAGTTACAGAAGTTCAAAGATATGGCAGGCATAAAGAAGATAAGAGAAACCTCAATTGATGATTGAGGGGGAGCTGTTGGTGCAGACCAATCACCAATTGAAGTTTGGAAGACAAAAGGATGGAGATAAGATCAAGTCTTGAAGCAAAGAAGGTGATTACATTCACAGGATGAATGATATGTACACATATGTACATTAGTGAAGACATAGATCACTTATACTTTTGTTTAGTTATAAGCTTGTACATATTTGCCTATAAATACTTTGGAAAAATGTCGGGGCAATAGGGGAGACAATAGGAGAGTATGAGAATAGTGCATTTGTAAGTTGTAAAACTCATTAGAGTTCATAGGAATGAGAAGAAGTCTCTCTCACAACTCAATTGTAATTTTGTGAGGAATAGAAGAAAAGTTGCGCCCGAAGTTTTCGTGTCTTCTCCTTCTGTGGTAGATATTCTGTGGAATGCTTTTGTACAAGTCTAAGTCTAGAGTTGGTTGATCTCAGTACAAAATTCCAGCTTCCAATTGTAATCAGGTTAAGAGAATTGTGTGTAGGAACATTCATATGTAAAGAATGTTCACAGTCTTCTGAAACAGGTGCAGATTTCGAGTTCAATGAAATGAGTAGTGCTCAGTGCACAGTGTAAAGTTTTACACATATGATAGCTCAAAATCTAAGTTGAGAGATAAGCTATCTACAGCTAAAAGGATTTGATCAAACGGGTTCGACATTGGGAGAACCAAAGCTAAGAAGTTAGGGGTGTTCAAATCGACTTCTCAGAAGTGCATATTTAGACATAGGTAACTTGTGAAGTAGATTTCTCAAGATCTACTGAATCTTTTGGAGTGATTTGACTTGGAGGAGGTGCGCAATCTTTAGGCGACACCTTGTGCAAAGTTTCATAAAAAAATTTACATATTTACTCAGTCAATGAGAAAGATATATGCAGCAGACTTTCTGAGTAATCTCCTTTTTCACAGTTTGTTCAAGAATTTGATATTTGGTCATTGATCTTTTAAATTGGTGAAGGTTTTGACTTACTCTTGATATAGAGGTGGCTCTAAGTTCAAGAGTAGGTTGTTCTTTTGGAGATTAACACTCTCCATCAAAACCATCGTGTTTGTAACCATTCTTCTGAATGGTAACCTGCGTGCTTTTCCCATCTGACAGGCTTCACATTTATGAATCATATGTTGGTTCTTCCATGTTTGGTAATCCTCTTACGGATTGTTTCTCCACCATATGCTTTGATTCCTTTTTCATTAAAATGTCCTAATCTCTTATGCCAGAGGTCCAATTCTGTAAACACTTCATCACCATGTGTTGGAAGATGCATTTTGGAAACCTTTTTTGAAGGAAAAATATTGTAAAATGATAAAAATTTGTAGAAATATTTATGCAATTGTTGTAAAAATAAGGAAGAGTCTTCCTATGTAGGATAGAATCTTATGTATTTTTTCTAGAATTTTTGAAACTCTTAGATAGCATATTTTTAGAATAATAGAGGAAAGGATCAAAATTCAAGTGTGAAAGAGGACACTTGAAAATGTATATAAGTCAATTTTCTCTATTTTGGAGAGGTTGGTTAGTCATTTGTACATGCTATCAATAGAGAAGAGAGAGTTTCTGCTGAAATCGTGTTTTCTGCTGTTATGTGTATTTCCATTGATGTGAAAGCTTGTTTCTTGCTTAATCATGGAGATTTGTGAGTTTCATTTGTGTAATACTGAGTAAGATGTATGAAGAGAGATGATTACTGATGTAATAAGTGAAGAAGGATTGAAGAATGTTGCAGAAATGTGAAAATCGTCTACTGTTACAGAATCGCGATTGTCTCGTCTCTGTGATACAGGTGATATTTTCCAATTCTGATTTCATATTTGTATTCTGATGAGAAAATAACATGAATTAGACACAAAGATCATAGAAAATGATGAAGATTTGCTCTAGATAAGGTAAACCCTAGATATTTCCTCTTCATTTCATTTTCTCAGAATTCCAGCCATCAATCTCTTATTTCTATGAATCTATCATCTAGAAGGGGCTGTGGTCTTATGGATATTCCCAGGATTGACAAAATAAAGATGATTTGTTGATTCTTTTGTACTTCATGATTGGAGAGGACAACTCCAAAGTCAATAACAAACATTTTTTGGCGCCGTTGCGGGGAACATTCCAAGAACTTCATTGAAGTTGGACCTTTGCTGGATCTTCTGTTGATGATGGTAACCAACACAAGAAAAAGGTAAAACTCATCAATCAAGGAATGTGCACATGAATAGGTAGATGTCATTGTTTGTCTTTGGGGAAAAAAGAAAGCAATTGATATCTTGTAGAATTGGAAGTGCTGAAATCTTTGTAAATTGATAGTTGCTCATCATATTGTTGAAGTAAAAGTGCAGGTGTATGGAAGATTTGAGCCAAGAAAGCTGAAGATGAGGTAACTTGAGTCTATTCTTGCATTTCTAGATTTCTTTTTGCCCAAGTACTAGGCACCATGGGTGATCTTGGGAAGATAACATGGTGATACTAAGGAAAGGACAGTTAAAGTAGCTAGAAGTAAGTATAAAAGATTCAGTTGTTGACCAAATCTAAGCATTAATCTTGAGTTGTCCTGCATTTTGAAAAGAAAGATGTGATTGAGTTTATCTTTACAAAAATTGGTTGCCTTCCATAACACATTTTCAATTGAGAGATTTTCTTTTGCACTTTAGTGATAGCTAAGGACATAGAAACTCATAACCAATCAAGAAACATGGGATCAGTGGATCACCAAACCAGAAACCCTAAGTAAAGTGTTCACCTTTATTTTTAGGGCAAAATACCAAACAAATTCATAAAATTCATAAAAAACAATCAAACAAATTTCTTTTCTTGTTAGGAAGCTGAAGTGAGGTGTAGTGGACAAGAGTGATTGTGGAAAAGTGGAAGAAAAACAAAAAAAATGATCAAAAAACCAGAAAATTAGAAAACACGATTCTCTGCACAGAATCGCGATTTTCTGAAAAAAGTGTTGATTCTGGAGCAACATCTCAAGTGATTGTTGAATTGAAGTTGTTAAAGGGTGTTGAAGGGAATTAAGAAGAAGAGACTACTCAAATTGGCATAAAATTAAAAGTATGCAAAAACACGATTTTCTGTACAAATCACGACTTTCTGAGCAAGGTTGTGGTTTTGGTGTAATAGTTCAGGATTTGGGTGATTACAAAAAGAGAAGGTATTGAAAGAAAACAAGGACAAAGAATACTCAAAATTGCATAACATGATTCTCTACACAAAATCGCGATTTCCTGTAAAGGGAAATTTTTGGAAATTTCTAGCATATTTGGGTACTTGGAGATAAGCAAGTGTAGTGGAGGTCATTAAGATTGAGTAAGTGAAGTTGAACAAGTGAAAGAGTGAGGAATAGTGGAAATCATACAAAATCGCGATTTTCTGGACACTATAAAAACCTGAAATTCAAAGAAAAATTCATTTGAGTGAGAGTGAGTGAGAGAGAGAGAGAGCAAAATTGCGACTTCCAGCAACCAGTGGACTTTTGAAGATTTCTCTACCAAGCAAGCAAGGTAAAGACTTTAGCATTGATTTGGAATATACATTTTTGCATTAAGTGATCACATAGCACCAAGAAATGAGAAATAACTAAAAATCACGGAATCGCGATTTTCTGTATTTTGAGTTTTTTTTTCATTAGGAAAACCTTAATTTTGCATTTAATGTTCATTGCATGTCAAAATTTCAGTAAGGCGATTCTGGTAGAGAAAGAAAATTTTGAAAAATCAAAACTTGTAAATTTCAAAAAAATCATTCAGAATCGCGATTCTGTAAATCGTGCACAAATCGCGATTTTCTGATCTAAGAACATCGCAATTCCCAGAACGCGATTTTCATAAGAAAATCGTGTTATTAACAATCTGTGAGCAATCACGATTGTCTGGGAACAAAATCGTGAAAAACACGATTTTGAACACAAAATCGTGGAAAACACGATTTCCACTCAAAATCGTGAAAACACGATTTTGAACACAAATCGTGGAAAACACGATTTCCACTCAAAATCGTGAAAAACACGATTTTGAACACAAAATCGTGAAAAACACGATTTTCACTCAAAATCGTGAAAAACACGATTTTGAACACAAAATCGTGAAAAACACGATTTTCACTCAAAATCGTGAAAAACACGATTTTCAATCTTCGAATCTGTCACCTAAGTTTGATGGTTTGGTAACTACTCTTAACACTCAAATCAGACCTCAACCACTAACTTCTGAAGAATTTAGTGCCTTACTCATGGAGGAGGAGCTACGGCTCAAGGCAACGAGTGGTGGTAGCAAAGGAGATGCTGCATTCACAACAAATGCCAAAGGAGGCAAAAAAGACTCCTCAAAAGATGGAGACCAAAAGAAGAACGACAAAAAAG